>QEOT01003149.1:117031-131131 GCA_003123785.1 Pterocarya stenoptera
AAAAAAAAAAAAAAAAAAAAAAACTCAGAACTTTGCATGATCGCTTCTAAGTCATCGCGATGTGTTCAAGAAATTTTTCACTACCAATTGTAGTGCCAAAGATTGACATCAGCAAACACATGAATCGAGGATGCGTTGACTAATAGTCTTTCCTTCACCCTCATCACTCAATTTTAGTCTAACCGCTTTCCTAGCAATCCTTGATCTTTAGACCGTATCAATCATGGCCACAAACAGTATGCTAGAGTAGAAAACATCAGAACCTCCGTCTTATGACATCGTCAAAGCTCAAGAAGGGTACTAAAAAATAATAACAGGACTCACACAGTAAAGAAACAGGAACCATCATTTACTTCTATATCTGGTCGTATAAGCACATGTAGTATGAAATACATGTTACGGTGGATCTCTCTTTCTCAAAGAGTGTATGTCCATATCAAACACTGTACAAATCTTAGTCCAAATGCCATTTCTGCGTCTAACCTGAGTTTCTCATTTGCTAGCCTCCAAGGCGCCGAAGAGGGTCTCACATCTGGCTAACTACAAGCTTCATGGATTGTGGGGTATCTATGCATGATCCTCTTAAATATGATGAACCTCATCTTAGCTTCTACTAAAGTGACATATATTTTGTGTCTTGCAACTTATCTCTCTTTGGACAAGTACTAAGTGACACAATGTCTCATCTCTACTCGCTACCTCTTTGTAGCGTCAAAGGTGATCGCTCGTGTAAGTGAGCCGATCTAAGCCTGTTGACATACCTTGTGTGTGTACAAGTCATGCCATATGATAAAGACAAACTGAAAAATATCATACTGCATTAATATTTCAAAAGAAAGTTTACATTTAAATTGAAAAATAAATTATAATCACAGACTACGTAGTCCTAAACTCCTAACATGAGCCATAAAAACATCTCTCGCTATGGGCTTTGTTAGGGAATCACAACCATGCGACTCGTAGAAAGATGTTTCAGGACCACTTCCTTTTGCGTCACAATCTCTCTAATGTAGTGTATTGGATATCAATGTGTTTGATTCTTCCATAATACTATGGGTCTTTAGCATATGTGAGAACAGCGATGTTGTCGCAAAGAATATCACAGGATCATAAGTATATGCGCCGATATCTAGGTGCTAAAGGGACCTCCTCAACCGAACACCTTCATGAACTGCTGCTGAACATGCTATGTACTCCACCTCTAGGTGGAGAATGCTATGCATGATTGTTTCTTACTACTCTATGTAATGGCGGCAATGTTTAGCAATAAAATATACCCATTGTCATTTGCGCTCATCTAGGTCACTGCCTCAATCAGCCTCTTTGTAACATTTTAGCTGCAAATTTGGATCCTAATAGCACAATACATAGTCTGCAGTTCCATTGATATATCTCAAAATCCTCTTGACTGCTTTCCAATAGGTCATTTCGAGGTTGTATTGAAACCTACTGACCAAGCCAACTACATAGCATATGAGTAAAGGTTTGGTTCATTTTTTTTTAGTTTCTTTTAAGTGCCTTTTTTTTCTTTTAGCGTGTGTGTGGCCCAAGCTTGTAATTAGTGGACTTTCCTTTAGTTTGTATGTGGTTGAATGTTGTGGGTCCAACTCGTGCGGAATTCCCAATTGAAGATGGAAGCCAGCCTCTTTTTTCCCTAATCGATCTAGTTTTCCCATGAGGGGGTGAGAGACCCTAAAATTTTTTCATCTTCCTCCCCCTTCTTCTCCCCTATGCAACACAACCCCATGCTTGTGACCTTATTGCCTCCTATGCCACTACCATGCCAACGTCACACGTCAGTTGAGCATGGCCCCACCATCCCAGTTTGCCACCACCTCTTCTTCCTCGAATCCATTCCTCCCTCGCTGCCACCCTATGAACCATTCGGTCGTGTGCTTGTACACCGCCATTGGCACCACGTGTGCAAAGCTTGCCATTCTCCCACTGTCTCGCACCTCTGCCATGCTTGAGCACCTCATCTTACAAATAGGCTGGACTTCCACCCTTTGAAAACCCATCATCGAGCCCTTCTCCCTCTCAATCTAGTCCTCTATCTCCAGATCCCTCTCTCTCTCTCTCTCTCTCTCGCTCTCTCTCCCCGTGAGTTTAGGGACTTTTTGCCTAGGCTCCGCCACTGACCACCGTGGTTTGTTACCTTTAGGAGCACTCTAGAGGTTGTCTGACCACACTCACACCCTTCCCCCTCTACTTGGCCTCTCCCTCTCTCAGATCCACCTAAAATCAAGTCTAAATCTCTCTCTCTCTCTCTCTCTCTCTCTCTCCCTCCCTCTTTGGGTTGCACTGCCACCAACCACTACAAGTCTCCCTTCCCCAACCTCTATTTTTGTCACATCCACCTCCCACTATTTTCCCCATCATAGTGTCCCTCGTTTTTCCTAGATCCACCACTATTCATCATGCCCCGCCACTGCCACTGCCACTGCCATGCTCCACCTTTCTAGACGCCACCACAGTAAGCCCCTCTACCTCTCGCCGTGTACTTTAACTTTTGGTCATGTTCAGATTAGTTTAACCTACTCTGTTCGTCTGTACAGCGACACGTGCATGCACACACACAATTTTCTCTCGATTCGAGAGGAACACACAAGGGCAGCGCAATTGATCATTCAGAATTTTGCTTCCTTGTAGTAAGTAATCCTCGGACTAGCCCTTGAAATACTATCGTTGGAAACTTGTGAAACTCTATTTCCTGTAGTCTGGCTATGAATTGTGAAGTGGCCGAGGGCCCTGTGGAGTGTTGGGAAAATAATTACAGTGGGTAGTGATTTGTTGGTTGAGGGATGGTTGAAGTGTTGGGATGGAAACTGTAGTTGATTGCAATTTTGGAATTGTTTGCATTGTTTTAAATGTTGTTGTTTATTTAAATATTGTTGTTGCATGTCATTTATTATAATACTTGTTGCACGTCATTAAAATATCATTAATTGTGCCCTGTCTCTGTTTGTCCAAAGAACTTGGAAAACTATGGTTTTGGTGTCAGATATTACAAATGTGTTTTTACTGGGTTTGTGTATCACGACCCTAAGCCGAGATGAGGCATTATCTCGATGGAGCTCTTCTGGTCATTTAGGAGCGTTTAAAACAGAGTGACGTTCCCTAGGTTGTCGCCAGGCCACAGTAGGCTCGGATGAGACAGTAATGCTCTCGGATTGACTTTGTGGCCACCCTGCTGAAGGAGGCTAGAGGATGCTTGATTATGTACGCACCAAGCGTTGGGCATTGCTCATTATGAAGTCACATGTGGGATCGTTATCTGTGGTGTGATGAAAGGAGCCAGTAAGTGTGCGGGTGGTCCTTGGGAGACCATGGTGCATACTGAAATCAAATGGCAATTTTCAAAATACAGAATGTTGTCAACGTATAATAACAACAGTACGAAACTCGTTTTGGACTATTTTACATAGATGTAGTGGTCTTTTGCGACTATCGTAAACTCATTCAAGAGAATGGCTCGATGGAATCTAAGAAACCATGGTCTAGATGATTGCTTTAGGCCATATATAGATCGTTTGAGCTTGCACACTTTGTGTTCATGACCGTTAACCACAAAGCTCGTGGGTTAATCGATATAGATTTCTTCATCTAATTCTCCACTGAGAAAAGCCTTCTTAACGTCCACCTAATAAAGTTCCCAATCCAAATATGCTACTATGGCTAGAATTAGGCGAATTAAGGTAAACCTTGTTACTGGAGAAAACATTTTTTTTCATAGTCTACACCCTTTTGTTGGATATATATTTTTTCCATGAGGTGAGATTTGTACCTCTCTATTGACTCGTCCACTTTGCATTTGACCTCTATAACCCATTTGTTCCCAAAGGCCTTCTGCCCTGGTAGTAGGTCTACTAGATTTCAAACCTAATTAATCGAATAGACTTCATTTCATCATTTAGTGCTTTCATCCACTCATTTTTAGTAGAAGATGAAAAAGCCTCTTTGATGGTCCTAGGCTAATCATCATTTTGCAGAGCTACCATTAAAGTTTCCCCTTAAATTTCAAATCGAAGATGGGGAACATTTCCACATGATGCTACTTAGAGCCAAGTCACTCCCACTGTTCTTAAGAGTTTGATAAACTCTCTTATTCTCAACTAGGACACTTGGAGTGGCTTCCTCTTGATCCACAAATTCTTGGAGTTCCAAACTCCTATAAAGCTTACCTCTAATTGGAAATTCATCCTCCATGAAATTCACATGTTGTGACTCAATTTCAGATACCGTTCCATCAGGTTGTTCACTAATCAATACATATCCCTTAAAGTGGTCATGGTACCTTATAAAGATAAACTTCTTCCCTCTCGGGCCTAACTTCCCATATTTATGAGAATAATTGTGAATGAAACCCGCGGAACCCCATGGCCACCAGTTACTCAAGTTGGATTTCTCACCAGTCCAAAGTTCATACAGAGTGGACTTTACTGATAAGGAAGACACTCAGTTAAGGATGTAGGCTGCAGTCAAAAGTGCATCCCCCCAATATGATATTGGTAGGTTTGCTTGCGCCATCATCAACCTAACCATTTCGAGTAAAGTTTGATATCTCCTTTCCATCACGCCATTTTGTTGTGGCTTATACAGCAGCATCAATTACCTTTTGATTCATTTTCCATCACAGAGTCTTTTAAACTGCTCAAACAGATATTCACATCTACGATAAGTTCTTAGAGTTTTTATACTCTTGTCTAATTGATTCTCAACCAAGCTTACGTATTGTCTAAAGTAGTCCAGTGCTTTAGACTCATGGGATATCAAATAGACACGAGCATATTGTGAAAAATCATCTATAAATGTGATGAAATAGATAACCCTGTATCTTGCCTTCACACTCATTGGACCACAAATGTCTAAGTGGACTAATTGCAATGGAGAAGATGCCCTTGTTGTTTTTCCAAACTATTTTCTCTTTGTTTTTTCCATTTAACAATATTCACGTGTGGGCAATTTGACTTTAACAAGATTGCCTATTAAGCCTTCTCTAGCTAACCGAGTCATCCTTTCTTGCCCAATATGGCCAAACTTAGCATGTCATTTATTTGAATCTAAATTATTAAATGCAATGAGAAAAACAGTAGATTCATTCACATTTGAATAATCCAAGTCCATTATCATAAAACCGTTTGAGAGAAAAGCACAAATAAAAAAACATTGCCCAAATATATGGAAACACCATTATTTTCAAATAAAATACAAAACTGAGTCAAACTAAAGTAACTATGAAAACTAAGTTTCATTTTATTTCTGGAGCTTATAACACAACGTGAAGTAATAAAGTACGACCGCCTCGCAAGTCTAGCTTGTAGGTATCAACTCCCAGCACCTCCACGCTAGGTACATTCCTTACCTTGATATCACAACTCCCAACTAGAATTTAACAATATTCCACAAATCACATTTGATCTCTTGCTATGTGCTCGATCACTCATGAACCAACAGTCCACATAGTATAGGAGTAAGCAAGCATCGCATGGCTTGTTACATAAACAAAGAGAATATTCAGACTGTACATTCTTCAGCACAATGCAGTCATGAGCGAAGTGACTTCACAATTGAAGCAATCTAATTTACATTTGTTCTTCCCACGCTTGCCTCTCTTTTGGCGCTTAGAAGGCCCTGACTCCTTCTACACATGTCCAATAGCTACCCCAATCTTGTTGCTTTTGCGCTTGGGCCTCAATGCCTTGAGCGAGCTAGATTTAGCCGTATAGGATGAATGCTTGTGCTTAGCCTCTATGGGCTCAGCCTCAAGTTCCAAGTGGCGTGACACATCATCAAAAGTTTTGATGTTTTCATTGTGTTTAAAATTCTGGCTTATTGTACCCAAGAATTGGAAGGGAGAATTAAATTAAGGAGTTAATTATATGTCTAGATAACATCAATAAAGTGCAATTCAGTAAGTGAACAAAATTGATATTGCATATTTGCGACGATAATTGGGTTGTCCAAAGATTAAGGACATGGACGGAAAATATGACTAACCATTTGTGTCAACAAAATCTCGCTATAAATATTTTCTTGGTTGGTACAAGAACAAATTACTTTTTGCAATAATTGAATATATTTGCGATCACACAATACCACCAGAAATGTTGCTGATTTTTCTTGACACTAAATGATTGTATAGGAAAAAAATATTTGTTGGGGGATGCAAATTACATTTGTGGCGATAACTATTTTTTCCTACTACGATAACACCTATTTTTTCCTACCATCTAGGGTAATTGGTTTGGTCTAGTCTGGTTTTGGACAAAATTTAAGACAGAACCGATATGTATCGGTTTTGCATTTTCAAAAACTGATTATGTACAGGTCAATCTGTCAGGTTTTACCGGTTTCGATCTGGCTCAATCCTGTTTTACAATTTTAATAAAATGTAAATTTGTAAAATTAAATTAGAGAGAAGGGAAGCGGGGGGTTTTGGCTTTTGGCTTGGGAGTCGGTCATGGCAATGAGCTGGTATTTCATGGAATGTAATAAAGAAAAAAGCAAATATTATATGCATTTCATGAAAAGCATTGAACATTCAACAATTTCACTGAATATTCTCTCATAAAATTGTTGGGATTTAAAATATTAAAAAAAATAGCGCCAACAAACAAAGAAATTTTTTGTTCTCACTACAACATATACTGCTTCTTCCCACGGAGGCACTTCGTGGGAAAATATAAAATTTCGGTGGGAAATAAGTATTTCCCACAAAATCATCCCGTGGGTGACTTGTCGGAAATAACTTGCCAAAAAAAGTATTTTTTCCCACCACAAATACGACTTGTCGGAATACGTATGTTATCTCAGCCAATTTGGTGGACGGAAAAATAGATTCTGTCCGTGGGAAATAGTCACGGGAGGGCTTCTACTCGTGGGAAAAAAATAAACATTTTCCATGGAGGATCATTGTGGGATAATAAATTTCCACCAAAATGTTTCGTGGGAAAAAATGTTTCGTGCCCACGGGAAATAGTCACAGGAGGTCTTATACACCGCGGGAAATAAAATTGTATTTTCCACGAGGACATTCAGTGGGTTGATGAATTTCCACCAAAACGCATGGTGGGAAATAACCTTTTTGTGCCTTGGGAAATAGTCATAGGAGGTCTTCTAGACTTTACACCATGGAAAATGAAGATGTATTTTCCAAGAGGATATTCAGTGGGTTGCTTAGTTTCCATCGAAAATTGTGGCGGGAAATAATCTTTTTCGACGAGAGCTCCTTCTCGTTTTTTTATGATGACTGTTCTTTTTTCCCACAACACTAAGTTCTCGGGAATGGTTAATTTTTATGGATAGAAGCCACAACAAATGGTGTAGAAGATTATCTCGGCAAAAGCATTATTTGTAGAAGATTTTGGTGGTAGAAAATAGTGATAATTTAATCATTTTTCCACATACGTACTCTTCCCTCAGTACTTGGATAGAAATTATCTATTTTTACCTAAAAAAACTGATATTTATAGTTTTCTTTTTCATCCGGCTAATAATGAAATTTTTTGACAAGATCATGAACTTAATGCTTTACGTGCACCCATATTGACAGTACATCCATTGAAACATTTCTAAGCATTTTACAAGATAATATCACTTAACATCCACTTTCATGAAATGACTCAATTTTACTATTACATTTGCGTATATATAATCCTTTCATTTATGCTACTATTTTGATAAATCATCATCCTATAGTTTAGCTAAGTTGTGCATGAGAATTATTGAATAGACATAATAGCAAGTTAGGAGTAAATCAGTGCTGCATTACTGTGTGGATCCAAATGCTAGCTCCAAAGTATCAATCCTAATAACTTTTGTCCAGCTTGCAGACGGTGACCTTTAAACTTTAAAGGAAAAAACAATGCTCACGTATAGATTTTTTTTCATAGACTATATGGATTTCCATATAATTGATAAACATACCACATGATCCACTTTCTGATGCTAAAAATATTCCCATAACACTAAAATATCAAGCACATCATCATAAGAAATAAACTCATTCCAAACTAGAGAATACACTTTAACACACTTATCAAGTATCTCCTACCATTTGAAAATACACTTTTCTAGATGTTGGGGAGTACATCCATTTCACATACACCAAAATATTGCAACTGCAGATCCAACATCTTCAACATATATATGTTGTTCACTATATATATACATATATCTTACAAGTAGATAGAGATATGTTGCTGCATAGTTGTGGCTGACTTTGTCATATAATTGTCCCCATCAACAAGTTCCCATGCCTCTTGATCAAACCATCCCTAGGGTGATAACTAACTGCAAAAAGTATACACCTTATAAGTCCATTATTTTCACTTGATCACTCTACCTAATGACCTTCATAAACAAAGGGGTCTTGCATCAATTCAGCCTTCAGACTTTATCACATTTACAACTACCTAATTATAAAATCAACTTCACTAACAAACACTAAGTAATAGATCACTCACAACCGTGAATCAATATATCGATAAAGAGCAAGTGGTTTTGCCATGTTTAACTACAACAACATGCTTTTCACTAATTAATGGAGATTTTGCTTACCGACAAACAAAGTATTTGCCACCCAAAAATATACATGCATTGCAAATATCCTGCATTACATCATAGAACCTAAGTTAGAAGGAGCAAGTACATAGAAGGATATATCTATAATGCAAAAATACCATGTATGTATAGGAGATTAAAATCATATACCAATTCTTACCCCCAAGCTTCACCTGCCACTTCCATGAAACCATCTACTTACTATGAACAATACATCCACTATCAAAACATCACCAAAATCCTAACTTATATAACATGCAGCCCCTACCTATTCAAACCGACAGGATCCCCAATACACATATGACACTGCCTAGCAAAAATAGGTACAGATTTTAATGCAATCCATTAAGGGGTGTTGCTACACAAAAGAACCCCACAAAAAATTCTAAATTCACGAAAATAAGGCATCCTAAGCTTGAGTCTCTCGCTGAGACTCCAACTCTGACATTCGTATGTTCATTTGTTGCTCATAATCAAAACGTTTTTCCTCATTGCTACCATGTCACCTAGCAGTGACTCTAAATGAGTAGTGACTTTTTCTGCAGCAGTCTTGTTCTTTTCATTTTCCTCAGCTAGACGTACAAAATCTTTGTTTTTCCACATTGAAGGAGATGGCTCAGGAATGGCTGCGTGCCCCAAACCTTGCGCATAGCCAGATTTTTGCCATAAAACCTCCTTAAAAACCACTTCAGCAGCATCAACACCATCCTCATCCTCATCTGGTCCCCTCTCATTCAACTTCTCAACCATCAGATTCTGAATATCAAATACACATTATATACTATGAGGCTGAACAATGAACTTTTGAATAAGCAAAAGAAATACATATCACTCATGATTGAGCTGCATTATTGCATATTTTATGTATTCAAAACCAATATATATTTAATTGTTTTATTATTTTATCATTGGTTTTAAATGAAAAAATTGATTAAGAGACATAAATCCAAGTTGTGAATTAAATTGATTAAAAGCATAGTTTAAGCTTTATTTTATAACTTGTGATTTATTTGAGCAATAATTTCTTCACATGCACAACACACTCTTAATATTTTATTTTTCATCTCTTGTTTAATTTTATTTATTTTACTTTCTTTATCTTATTTTATTTTATTTTATTTGTCTAGTTTTATTTTATGTGATCATTATTTAATTTTGTTTGTCTAATTTTTATTTTATTTTATTTTTATTTTTATTTTATTTTATTTTATTTTATTTTTATTTTTTATTTTCTGCGTTAACAAAACGACATGTCGTTTGGTCGGTAGACCAAAACGACATGTCGTTTTAAGTTAAGTTGAATTCGCCTGTTTGATAAAACGACTTGTCGTTTCATTCACAGGTGAAAACGACAAGTCGTTTTGATTCATCTTCAACCTCTCGCTCGAGTCGTCTTCAACCTCCAGCCATGCGTCTCCATCGCCCAGTGCAGCACCCCTCCAAGTCCAACAGCACTCCTACACGTCTTGTGCTCCTCCATCAAGCATGCCCAGTGCTCTTCCAACCGTGAACCATCCTCAAACACGTCCATGCGAGTTACACCTCCATCACCATGCACGGCCTCCAAACAGCAACCTCCTCTCTATCTCTCGGCTCCATCTCTCAGTTAGTGATAAGGAATGCATGTAGAATGGGACCTGTCGGTGGAGATGAACTGGAAAGCTCAACATGTCCATGTGGGAAACAACACACAGACGGACGAACGTGCTGAGCAACCAAAGCAGAAACAGAAAAAGAAAGAGGAAGAAGATGGGGTCGAGCTGGAAGATTCCTTCGGTTGGTTTTCATGTGGGCAGCAGCTGACTTCAAGGAGAAAAGCAGCAGCTGGTGCACGCGGAGACAGATGCACATGCGGCTGAACGTGCTGGGCAACAGAAACAGAAAAGGAAAAAAAAGAAAGAAAAAGAAGAGGAAGACGCATGCGGGTGCTGGGCAACAGAAACAGAAAAGGAAAAAAAAAGAAAGAAAAAAGAAGAGGAAGACACATGCGGGTGCTGGGCAACAGAAACAGAAAAGAAAAAAAAGAAAGAAAAAGAAGAGGAAGACGCATGCAGGTGCTGGGCAACAGAAACAGAAAATGAAAAAAAGAAAGAAAAAATAAGAGGAAGACGCATGCGGGTGCTGGGCAACAGAAACAGAAAAGAAAAAAAAATAAAGAAGAAGAGAAAGAAGCCGAGGCAGTGCATGCGGGAAACAAAACTGATCATGCACATGGTACAACAGGGGCAGCAGCTGGCCTTTGCAGCTGAAGGTTTCTTGAAGCCTATAAAAAGGCTTGAGATGAACGAAGAAAAGGGGGCTGGGGTGGACGAAGAGCTTTTCACTTTCCTTTCAGCAGTGTATTGCTGCAGTGTTTTTCTTTTAGTTCAATTTATAGTTCATTTGCAGGGTTTTGTTTCAGCTTTTATTTTCATTTGCAGTGTTTATTTTAGTTCAGTTTTTATTTCTTTGTTTAGTTAAATTTATTTCCATTTGAGAGTTAATTTATTAAGCTTGTTTTGTAATATTTGGTATTGTGTTTTATTTTAGTTTTCTAATGGAGAATAGATCATTAAATTTCATGGTTATTGTGATAAACATGGTTGGCTAATTTTTTCATACTAAGGTGAAGAGGTGAAGTCTAATAATTTAAATATTGTTTTATATCAATAATAGAGTTCATATTGTGAGTTTGATTAATTGACTGGTATTATTATTAGAAACGTTGATTATCTATATATTTCTCTTGATTCATTGTGATTTTCGAATACAGTGAATGCTTGAAAAATCCCTGTGGTAATTAATTGGACTTGTGAATGTCTCTACCCTCAATTATTCGAACTTAATATTTGGTGATTAATTTTCTTGGGCTTAATTGTTAAATTTTCCAGTTAGACAGAATCATTATTCTAGTCTAACTGAGTTAAATTGATTGGAAACAATTTCATAAATTATTAGACGGATCCTCAAAACCTTAGTCGTTCTCCATATTAATTCACTTTATTGTTTCAGTTATATTCTGTTACGTTTAAAATCCTCAACCCAGTAATCTCATTTTTTTATTATATGTCCTTATTTTTAAATCTCCTTTCATTTTATTCCCTTTATCACATTAGTCAATCCTTGTGGATTCGATCCTGTAACGTACTACGACACCTGTATACTTGCAGGCAAAACTGCTCTGAATTTTTATTCATCATTTTGATTAAAAGTTTAGACGCAACAAGTTTTTGGCGCCGTTGCCGGGGATTGCAAATGTGGTAAAATATATAAATATTTTTCTAACTTTCTTTTGTTTTCTTTTCTTTTGTCTCAAATATTATTTTTGTTTAAAAAAAAAATATTGTGTGGCAGTGTTTTCATATTCATATCATTTTATAATCTCGGTCCTTTCTCTATCAATGCTTGCATCCGTAGATATAGAGACGAGTTGGGAAGATTTGCAAGGAGAGTTCAAGTAGACACTGATACTCTCTTTGACAATTTGTTTGACACGCCTTCTGATTCTGATACACATTCTATTTCATCAATTTCTTCATCTAACATGAGTGTGCACGAAGATCAACCTAGGACTCTTCAAGAGTACCTTCACCCTACACGCACAGCAACACCATCATGCATTTTATTTCCTCCTAATACTCCTCCAGTGGATTTCAAACCGGGTATGATACAACTTCAACCTACTTTTCATGGTTTGGAGAGTGAAAATCCATATGTGTATATAAGGGAGTTTGAAGAGGTTGTTGCTACTTTTAATAGTCAACCTGGCACTATCGATGCTTTCAGACTTAAGCTTTTTCCTTTTTCACTAAAGGATAAGGCAAAGAGTTGGATGTATTACATTTTACTCCAGAGATTGAATCCACTGCTCTAGAAGATCCAACTTATCAAAGGTGATTTCTTTCCTTTTATTTCTGCGGTATTAATCATGCTTTCATTCATGCTCTCATCACATTTACTTAACATTGAGGACAATGTCACATGTAGTTGGGGGGTGGGTTTCTATTGAAAGTATGCTGGTTATTAATTTTCTCCTCAAATCGTTTAAAAAANAGTGAGTTTTTGCAGAAGGATCCGGATGAGGCAATAGAGTATTTAAATGAACTTGCAGAAAAGGCTCACACTTGGACAGGACCAAATGCTTTAGACAACACCAATCGAGCACGCCCAAGGGTTCTATTGGTGAATTGACCTCCGCATTGCGCATTCAAGAGAAGGGTAAGTTTCCTGCTCAAACTCAACCAAATCCCAAAGGTCAATCAGAGGTAAGTAACTCAAATTCTTATGATTCAAAAACTGAACATGCCAAGTCCATCACCACTCTACGCAATGGTAAAATAATTGATAAAAGTATTTCAATGAAAGACCATGAGACCGACAATTTTTCAAGTTCCAAGAGGGATGGTGAACTTGACAAAGTTGAGTTAGATATGCCTGTGAAAACCCCAACCCATGCCCCTTTTCCCTAAAGGTTTCAACCTTCTCACAAATTGGTTCAAAATGCTGACATTCTTGAAATTTTCAAACAGGTGAAAATTAATATTCCTTTGTTGGATGCCATTAAACAGATTCCATCTTATGCGAAATTTTTGAAAGATCTGTGTACAGTGAAGCGTACGATGAAGGTACAAAAGAAGGTTTTCCTCACAGAACAGGTAAGTGCCATCCTCCAAAATAATTCTCCTCCAAAATATAAAGATCCAGGTTGTCCAACAATTTCTTGTGTCATTGGGAACTTTAAAATCGAGAAAGCTTTACTTGACCTTGGTGCTAGTGTCAACCTCCTACCCTACTTGGTATATGAGCAATTGGGTCTTGGTGAGCTTAAGCCCACCAAGGTAACACTCCAACTTGCCGACCGTTCAATAAAAATACCGAGAGGAATAGTTGAGGATGTATTAGTACAGGTAGGCAAATTTTACTTCCCGGTGGACTTTATTGTTTTGGACACAGAACCTGTCTTTGATGTTTGCACTCAAATTCCTATAATTTTAGGAAGACCATTCCTTGCAACCTCGAATGCTTTAATAAATTGCAGGAGTGGTGTGATGATAATTTCTTTTGGCAACATGACTTTGGAGTTGAATATTTTCAATATTTGTAAACAACCTGGCGATGATGATGACGTGCATGAAGTGAATTTGATTCAAACTCTTGTTCAGGATCAATTTGATTTGACATTTTTTTCTGACCATCTAGAAGCCTGTTTGGTTCATTGCGAAAATTTTGATAATGATTCTATGCTTGCTTCTATGAATTTTTTGGTAGGATCCACTCCTATAATGGACACTGATAAGTGGAGGGCACGTTTTGAGGAGTTACCACCTCGTGATGTTGTGCCCCTCCCCTCAAGTATCCAAACACCAAAACTCGACTTGAAACCTCTACCTGCTGAACTCAAATATGCATTTTTAGGCAAAGTAGAGACATTACCAGTTGTCATCTCTTCAAAAGTCGATAAAATTCAGGAGAAGAAATTAATTGATGTTCTCATTGAACACAAAGATGCAATCGGATGGACCATAGCTGATATAAAAGGAATTAGTCCTTTGATTTGCA
>QEOT01003149.1:135006-206233 GCA_003123785.1 Pterocarya stenoptera
GTACATATTTGAAATCTGTTTCTGTCATTACATTGTGTTGTTTATTTTGTGTTGATTCTTTTATTGCCTGTCTTTGTTTAGTCCTGTGTTGTTGTTTATTTATTTGCATGTGAACAATGGATTACACGATTGTTTGTTTTTTCTATATTATTGTTTGTTGATTGCTTCTCTATTTTCTGTGTTAGTTTTTCTTTTATTGCTCATCTTTTCTTTATTAAGTGTGTGTGCACTGGATTACACAATTTTTGCCTCAATGTGATATGCACTGTTACNATTTTCTGTGGTAGCTTTTCTTTTATTGCTCATCTTTTCTATATTAGTGTGTGTGCACTGGTTAAACGATATTTTGCCTTAATGCGATATGCACTGTTATGAACTTCATTGACACACACTCCATTTCTATCGATTTGAGCATCTTGGTGGTATAGTTGAGCGGGATTATTTTATGAAGATTTATTTTCAACCCTGAGCATAGAACATAATTCCTGATGCATCATATTCTGCTTGATGTATGACTTGAAACANAAAATCTCAAACAATATTTTGCACATGCTTACACTCATAGTGTTCTTCATTACTGTTCATGGATTTTACACAGGAGAAGTAAACTGCAGGACTACCGAGCCTTATTGAAAAAAAAAAATATGTGGATCTGTCTCAGTGGTAAGGGCGAACTTGGGATTGTGTGGATTAGGCGCACGGTCCTCGGTTTGATTCCCCATTGTTCGAATCCACTTAAAAAAAAAATAGCAATAATAATAAATAAAGGATTAAGCGGTGCGCTTTCCTTATTAAAGGGCTAGAAACAGTTACCCAACCTTTGGGGGTTGAGTGATCAACCTTTAAACAGAGTTGGCGTGAAAACTGCTAGACCCTTGGGCTTTGAGGTAGTTAGAATCAGAGATGATTAATCTTAAGGTTGAAAAAATCCTGAGAANAACTTTTAAACAGAGTTGGCGTGAAAACTGCTAGACCCTTGGGCTTTGAGGTAGTTAGAATCAGAAATGATTAATCTTAAGGTTGAAAAATCCTGAGATAAATCCCCGAGTAGTAATGAAGAACACACAGTCGTTTAGCTACACACACATCTGAGTTTTGAGACATTTTCTCAAATTCTTAATGAAAGATTGTTGAGACAGTCTTGGTGAATATAGCCCCTGGGAGTTGATAGTTACGTGTCGCATTTTGTGATAATTCATTATTGTGTTTAATTGCTTTTGTTTGGATTTCGGGCCTTATGCAATATTCATCTCAACTAATTTTCACTATTTTGCTCAGAAACTAGCGAAAGGTTAGTTGGGGGGTGTGATTGAGCTGCATTATTGCATATTTTATGTATTCAAAACCAATATATATTTAATTGTTTTATTATTTTATCATTGGTTTTAAATGGAAAAATTGATTAAGAGACATAAATCCAAGTTGTGAATTAAATTGATTAAAAGCATAGTTTATGCTTGATTTTATAACTTGTGATTTATTTGAGCAATAATTTCTTCACATGCACAACACACTCTTAATATTTTATTTTTCATCTCTTGTTTAATTTTATTTATTTTAGTTTCTTTATCTTATTTTATTTTATTTTATTTGTCTAGTTTTATTTTATGTGATCATTATTTAATTTTGTTTGTCTAATTTTTATTTTATTTTATTTTTATTTTTATTTTTTATTTTTATTTATTTTTTTTGATTTTCTGCGTTGACAAAACGACATGTCGTTTGGTCGGTAGACCAAAACGACATGTCGTTTTAAGTTAAGTTGAATTCGCCTGTTTGATAAAACAACTTGTCGTTTCGTTCACAGGTGAAAACGACAAGTCGTTTTGATTCATCTTCAACCTCTCGCTCGAGTCGTCTTCAACCTCCAGCCGTGCGTCTCCACCGCCCAGTGCAGCACCCCTCCAAGTCCAACAGCACTCCTACACGTCTTGTGCTCCTCCATCAAGCATGCCCAGTGCTCTTCCAACCGTGAACCATCCTCAAACACGTCCATGCGAGTTACGCCTCCATCACCATGCACGGCCTCCAAACAGCAACCTCCTCTCTATCTCTCGGCTCCATCTCTCAGTTAGTGATAAGGAATGCATGTAGAATGGGACCTGTCGGTGGAGATGAACTGGAAAGCTCAACATGTCCATGTGGGAAACAACACACAGACGGACGAACTTGCTGAGCAACCAAAGCAGAAACAGAAAAAGAAAGAGGAAGAAGATGGGGCCGAGCTGGAAGATTCCTTCGGTTGGTTTTCATGTGGGCAGCAGCTGACTTCAAGGAGAAAAGCAGCAGCTGGTGCACGCGGAGACAGATGCACATGCGGCCGAACGTGCTGGGCAACAGAAACAGAAAAGGAAAAAAAAGAAAGAAAAAGAAGAGGAAGACGCATGCGGGTGCTGGGCAACAGAAACAAAAAAGGAAAAAAAAAAAGAAAGAAAAAAGAAGAGGAAGACGCATGCGGGTGCTGGGCAACAGAAACAGAAAAGAAAAAAAAGAAAGAAAAAGAAGAGGAAGACGCATGCAGGTGCTGGGCAACAGAAACAGAAAATGAAAAAAAGAAAGAAAAAAGAAGAGGAAGACGCATGCGGGTGCTGGGCAACAGAAACAGAAAAGAAAAAAAAATAAAGAAGAAGAGAAAGAAGCCGAGGCAGTGCATGCGGGAAACAAAACTGATCATGTACATGGTACAACAGGGGCAGCAGCTGGCCTTTGCAGCTGAAGGTTTCTTGAAGCCTATAAAAAGGCTTGAGATGAACGGAGAAAAGGGGACTGGGGTGGACGAAGAGCTTTTCACTTTCCTTTCAGCAGTGTATTGCTGCAGTGTTTTTCTTTTAGTTCAATTTATAGTTCATTTGCAGGGTTTTGTTTCAGCTTTTATTTTCATTTGCAGTGTTTATTTTAGTTCAGTTTTTATTTCTTTGTTTAGTTAAATTTATTTCCATTTGAGAGTTAATTTATTAAGCTTGTTTTGTAATATTTGGTATTGTTTTTTATTTTAGTTTTCTAATGGAGAATAGATCATTAAATTCCATGGTTATTGTGATAAACATGGTTGGCTAATTTTTTTATACTAAGGTGAAGAGGTGAAGTCTAATAATTTAAATATTGTTTTATATCAATAATAGAGTTCATATTGTGAGTTTGATTAATTGACTGGTATTATTATTAGAAACGTTGATTATCTATATATTTCTCTTGATTCATTGTGATTTTCGAATACAGTGAATGCTTGAAAAATCTCTGTGGTAATTAATTGGACTTGTGAATGTCTCTACCCTCAATTATTCAAACTTAATATTTGGTGATTAATTTTCTTAGGCTTAATTGTTAAATTTTCCAATTAGACAGAATCATTATTCTAGTCTAACTGAGTTAAATTGATTGGAAACAATTTCATAAATTATTAGACGGATCCTCGAAACCTTAGTCGTTCTCCATATTAAGTCACTTTATTGTTTCAGTTATATTCTGTTACGTTTAAAATCCTCAACCAAGTAATCTCATTTTTTTATTATATGTTCTTATTTTTAAATCTCCTTTCATTTTATTCCCTTTATCACATTAGTCAATCCTTGTGGATTCGATCCTGTAACGTACTACGACACCTGTATACTTGCAGGCAAAACTGCTCTGAATTTTTATTCATCATTTTGAGTAAAAGTTTAGACGCAACAACTCACATAGTTGTGTTCACTTGTTGCATTGATAAATTTACCCCTTCTTCTTTGACCAGTGCACTTCTTTATAGAAGTCAACCAAATTCGGTGCCGTCTCACGCTTCATGGAACAAAAAAAGACTCAAGCGTAAGGCACAAGTTTAGAAAAAGTAATCAAATTTAGTATCAATATTTTTGGTGGATTTTACCTTTTCTTCCAAAATTCTAACAAATGACTTTCGGCCACCTGTATGTTTAACCCTTTGTTTTCGCCTATTACACTTGTTTCTTTGAGATATATCCTGAACATATCATGTTTTAAAAAAAATGAGCTTGATAAATATAGAACTATTAAAAGGAGAGCAGTGTAGAACTAAATGCTGCTATAACTCCCTTCTACATAGAAACTAATGCATCAAATTAGTTTAAACAGTCAAAATCACCTTGAAGGGGACGCTGGCCCACCGTTGGCATAGGCATTCCCATAATGGTTTCTCAACCAAGGATGTCCCACTAGATAGTGCCTCTTCATGTGTGGCATATTTTAAGTATTCCTTGTGCAGTTCATAGTGAAATGCATTATACTTATCAGCCAGCGCCATCATCACAGTTTCACGATGATTTAGTCTTGTCCAATCCAGAACAAAGTCGGCCTGAATATGAGAAATGTTAGATATCCATGTTCATTACCATCATATACACATTTAACAATTTTTATAAACATGGGTCACTTCTCAATCTATTTAATAAATGCCTACTTTCACACGATCGATGAGCTCATCTTTCTCTTTTTGGGAAACAACGCTCCAGCCTGCATGCGTCATATCTGCATGTACTTTAATGATCCATGACACTCGACCAGTAAAGATCATGGCATTTTCACATGATGGACCTCTATGGTCATCCTTGATATCCAATGGAATCTTACCCAACTTCCGGAGGCGTTCAAATTTTGTGCCCTTCGCCGGCCCAAGACCACGTTTACTGGTGGGTGGAACTATGTATACAAAAGCAATTGTATGAATCAATCACAACAGAGACATAGATTATGGTGAATTTAGACTGCCCAATTCATACCATAATGTAATTGTACTACAACATTGCTAACCAGGTGCAATACTTGTAATAATATTCCCCTCATTGTCATTGGCATCACCCATCAACTCCTCCACGCCCACATGTGGTGCTGCTTGAGTTGAACCATCAACTCTTGTGTCACGTAGGTTCCATCTTGGAGGTACTGCTTATGGGCCTCTACCAATAGGGCTTCATACTGCAGTAACACGTCCTCCACGTTCTCTCCTTCCTCCAGTTATAGATTGCACCATCCTTGTGCTAAACTCAGAAAGTACTGTATCAACAAGTAACTAGTTTGATCATTGAACCCAACAACCAACCAGGAAAATAGTCATCAGAACAATAACTAATAGAGCAAGATTAACAAACCATCCTCACAACCCAAGATAAACACACATATTGGGTTACCAAATGACATGGTTTCTGAACAATACTAGCTAGCTAATTAGAACATGCTTCATCTAGAGAAGTAACGTATATTACCTATAACAAAATTAATTCACAGTTAGACCACATACATCGTCTCCCTATATGCTTAGTGTCACTACTTAAGGCATTGATAAATTATACTTAAGGCATCAGCCATGGAAATTTAGGGTGAGTAGCGGCATATATTGGGAGTTGCATGCATATGGAATAAGTTTCAAATTTTGAGAAAAATGCAGCAAAATATCTAAAAGCCCATTCAAACTCCCCTTCCATTTTTGGAACACAATATGTTTTGAAGAGAAATATGTTCTGGATATACATTACTGCCAATATAAAACCCAAGGGAAAATATTACAAAAACCTAGTCCACTATATGGCCATTACAAATATATGGCTCATTTTGATTCATAAGTCTACTGGAATGTTGTATCGTGACTGAAAAAACTCATGCCCATAGACTAGAAAATATGAATTTGTTCGGTAAAAAATCATCCCCACCTCTCAGACTGTATATCCATTAAGCAATACAAACGAGTTCAGGGCTTGGTACATAGATTTACATAAAACTTGAGAAGGCAGTTGGAGAGAAATACATGTTAAATGGCCTCTTGCTAGAAAAACGACCTGCAGAGATTTTTGGTCACTAGAAAATACCCCGCTGCTTGAAAGAATCGAAGCCCAACCTTCGAAGGTCGCAAGGTCCACAAAGATATCCTCAGTTATGTTTCCCACCGCTCCACAGAGAAAAAGAAATGTAAAACAGGGCGGTAAATATCGTGATGGCTAGGATCCTTGATTGACTTGTGAAGATATTGTACTATTAAGTGCTGCTCAACCATGGATGAAGAAGCTAATTGGGGTAGAGTAGTAGGTGAACAAGTACCAATGCTATCTCTATGAATTGTTATGGTGCCAATTGAAAAGAAGTAAAATAGATGGACTTCACATTATCCCCGTGCAAAAAGGCACTTTACATTTTGTCATTGTTTCAGATGGACTTCCGTTGGAAAAAATAAAAAATAATATAAGTTAATTTTTTATGATTTAATAGGATGATATTAATCACATCTTGTGTTTACTCTCTCTCTCTTATTAAGAATATTGCCTCCCTTTACAAAATTATCTTGATTTTATAGATTAATTACTTATAAGTCTAATTTAAAAGGCTGCTTGGATTGGGAGGAAAGTTGAGATGGTTTGTGAATAGTAGAATAAGATATTTTATGAATATTATTTTTTAATATTATTATTATTTTAAGATTTGAAAAAATGGATTGTTTATTATTTTTTGTGTGGAAATTTGGGAAGATTCTTTTGGGATTTGAAAAACTTAAATTATTTATTATATTTAGGTATGAGAATTTGGGAAGATTCTTTTGGGATTTGAAAAAAAATATTATTATATTTTGTGTAAGAATTTAAAAAAATTGTAATGATGAATATGAGATGAGTTGAAGAGAGTTGAGGAGACCTACGAATCCAAATAGCCAAAATCTAATCCGATTTTAAAAATAAAATAAATAAAATACATCTAACATAAAATAAAATTCCTTCTAATAACGTGATGACACATTTTTACTATCAATAAAAATGTGCAATGAATTCAGATGGTTTTCTTCTCCTCTACCCGCTATCGCCTACAATTTTGTAGTTTCTAACTTTCTAGTGGTAAAAGAAAATTCTCTTGTCCTTACCATAAGCTGCAATTGTAAGGACCATTTTCACTTCTCCCATTCTTTCATGTATAAGCATTTTTGTTTAGAACTTTTCTTTTTCTTTTTGAAATAGATTGATTACTACTTAGTTTAGCTTATATATAATTATCTCTATTGAATGGTTATTTATTTTGTGCTTAGAGATTAACTTTATATTCATGTTTCATGAGTAATTGAATACATACATACATATATATATATATCTAAGACCATTTTATTCATGTTTCAACATTATATACTGTGTTTCTTTTATTCCATATATGTGTATGAGTGTCTTATGTTATTTCATTCAAGTTATTCTTCCTAATATATCATATACTAATATTAATACATAGGTTGTGTTAAACGTATTTTATTTTTATTTTAGATCTTACTATCAGATTATTCTATACTGCAGGAAAATATGTATAGAAACAAAACAAAAAGAATTTATTATAGTATTAGCTTTGTTTGGCCCCATAAAACAAATTACTGGTTCCACCACTGGTTGGCTTCTACGTATATGGAACTTCTTTATAGAATTGTCAACATTTGTTGAAAACGACATAAATCAACCTTATCCCCTGTAAATATTGTTCTACAATGCATCGTGAATTCCCAACATGTGATTAAAGTTGCATTTTAATAGCCAACCATGTCATAGTATATATCAATGTTACAATCCCACAACGACTAAGTATGTGATTGGTTGGTAGTTTATAAGCTTATAGGCACCCTTCCCTTGTAAGTCGATTCTCAAGGGTGAGTTCTACCTAGTGGTAGGGTGGGACAGCGAGACCACGCCCTGCCCCCGTGTGGCGGGGCAAATCACCCCGTCCGCCAGATGCGGGGGGTGGGAGGCCTTGCCCACATCTAGCACCCACAGCGGGGTCCAGGGAAGGGGTGAACCCGCCCCTGCATACTGCTAAGGTATCACCCCTACCTAGTGGGTTCACAACAATCAATAATTGTTCATATGTTCTAATTTCTCCCATCATAAAAATTAATGTTCTAAATTATTAATGTTCTCCATGCATTTATGTTCTAAATTATTAATTATTTATGGATAATGATATACTACCAGCTATATTACAACACAACTACTACTACATATTAAAATATTAATATTTTCTGTCCCCATCAAAATTTTTGTACTTGCAGCAGTTCAAAGTAGATAAAATAATATTTTTTTTGGTCTTAGTTGTAAACAAATTGTAATATAGTTGTTCTTATATCATTTTCCATTATTAATTACTCCCAACTAATATATTAATCTTCTTCTTGTTCTATTTATCAACATAGAAAATACATTCTTTAATCATCCAAATATACATTCCGTAAAATAAGTTATGTCTAGCACCAACATTTAATGCTTGACGCATTTGCTGCTAATAGTAATCCATAAGGGTTTGTAATAACCTTTCCTAACTGAATAAGGTTACAAATTTATGGTTTTTGGAATTTTATATTCACATACGACAAAATTCCCATATCAAACAAAAGTCATCAGCCTTAACCCTTCCATATCAGAAGTATTAATTCCTGTTGATGTGCAGGCAAGCTTGCCAAATGGTCTTTCCAGTTCAAGACTTCATCTGCATACAAAAGATAAAGCATTATTTTTTACACCATTTGGTTCCATCATATTACTCACAATCGGTATAAATTCTAATAATGCTAAACTGCAACACTTTGATCATTGAACTGCTAGAGTACACATTTTTAGATAAATATATTTAGGCAAATGACCATAAAGACTACGACAATCGACATATCATATGATCTCAGACAAGAATAACCAACATTGGTTGGACTTGGATGTCCAATTCAGTGCTAAAAGCACACATAATTCTATTTTTTTGTTTGATCAACTAATATTTTCATAAAACATATGGGTCAGATAAATATCACTTTCCAAACAATCCCTATGGTATTGAAGATCCCCAATGTTTTACAGGGACATACATTGGCAAAGCAATCAAAAATATTAGATGTATATAGAGGTATTTTAAAATATTACCTAACAGAGCATGATGATTTTTTTTCCTGCAATACACCACAACCCAAATGGAACACCTCTTGCTGATCTTCAAGACTTTCAATTAGTTGTAAGACAGCTTACTCTGCCATTATAATCACGTGCAGTCTGCCAACAACATACACAAACTAAGATAACAGTACAATTCCAATTGAAAGTGGCTGTGAAGTTGGAATATAAATTTATGGACATAGAATCATGAATTTGTTCCCCACTATAACCTTGTCCAAGAGAGTTAAGAGTGAGAATATTATGAAGTTACGACAAGCAAGGGTAAAAATCATAAGTTGGAGTAAAGAGATACCATCATTCGAGTTCATGTCATCATCACTCTCAATGTCGCACTCGCTAGCTTGGCTATGGTCATCTACGTCGTCAATCCCTAATTCCTCGTCAATGCTGTTATCATCAATAAAGACCTCCTCCTCACTTTGACGCTCAATCATGGCTCCTAATATGATTGAGGGATCAACCATAACATGTGGCTCATCGACTCGATGCAATGGATTGAGCAAAGCTGCCTCATTCTCAGTAATGGGCCCATTGTTTCTGAGTTCAGTGTCATCCTCCTAGAATGTGTCACCATCAGAGGATCCATCATCATCATCCTCAACTAAGGTTATGGGATTTATGTTGTAAACTTCCTATTTGTTATCTTGTGGACGACATGCCAACTACCCCCCAAACTGGGATCTTTTAGGTAAAACACTTGCGAGGCTTGGCACGCAAGGGAAAATGGTTCATCTTTATACCATTTTCTAGAAGTATTGACAGATGTCAAGTGGTTGCCGACACGTATCCCCCTTCTCCTATCGCTAATGTCCCACCAATCACATTTAAATAAGTAAACCTTACGCCAACCCATATACCGTAATTCTAAAATATCCTGCAATTCACCATAAAAGTCAACCGGTTGTCCTTGATGGTCGCCATGAACAACGACCCCGCTGTTTTGGGTGCGGTGATGCATTTCACTTTCCTTTGTGTGAAACCTAATCCCATTCATTATACATCCGGGATATGATGCAATCCATGGATCTCGACCACATGTTAATGCATAGATGTCATCAGTCACCTGGACTGAACTCGTCGGACTTAACTCTTGAATCTACATTTCAAAGAAAAAAACACACTTACAATATAACTCGTAGACAAAATACATTTTAATAGGGATACTATATGCTCACTTACGCGTTCCTTGAACCACTTTGGGAATTTAGTCTGGTGCCTACGGTCAATGTTGCTTGTGTCTTCTTCTTTGATAATATTATAGTGCTCACTACAAAACATATTCATTTACGATGTAACTAAATACATTTAATGAATATAAAAGTTATTCTAGATTAGAAAGCATAGTGTACTTACGCAAGGTAATGCTCAATCTCGACGCAATTGTTAAGTACATACCACCGGGCCCTCGAGAACAATGTTTCTGGTAGTTTGTAAGAGATTGATGACCCTAATGGACGCACCTTTTGCGAGAACACAGATAAACTTCCTTCAGCTGAAGCTTGAGGAAGGTCAACGTTTCGCTCGGCTCGATTATATCTGGTCTCAATATCGTGAAGGTACATGGAGCAAAATGTCAAGCACTCCACATGAACATATGCTTCAGTAATTGAGCCTTCAGGACGAGCTCTATTCCGAGCGTATCGCTTGAACTTCCCAAGATACCTCTCAAACGGGTACATCCACCTATATTGCACTAGTCCGGCAAATAATGCCTCATCTGCCAAATGAATAGTGAGGTGCACCATTATATCAAAAAAGGCAGGAGGGAAAATCATTTCAAGTTTACATAGAACAATGGGAATATCCAATTGAAGTCGATGCAACACTGACTCGTTCGGAAATGAGCAGCACAAAAGGCTATCCCAAGTGCAGGAGCGTGTCGCGTAGTAATTAGGAACGAATTCCTAGATCGTCTCCACAGGGAAAGTGCTAAAAATAAACTCGTGTAAAATGGTGAAAATATTTACGATGGGAAAATAAAAATAAAAAGTGATGATATGTACAATGGATGAAAAGAGTGCAGTGAAAAAGAAAATTTACTGGTCACAAACCAGATTCATTTTGATTGATTTGATAGTTTGAGTTTGCAGTGAAAATTAAAGAAATTAAAACGCAAGACAGTGAATTTAAATTGCTGGAAATTAAAGGACTGAAATTTAAATGAGCTGAAAAATTAAATGGCATCAAAATAAATTGCAGAAAATAAATAACAGAAAATTACATGACAATAAAATAAAAGTGCTGGAAATTAAAGTGCAGAAAATTAAATTGCAGAAAATAAAGGACAATAAAATAAAGGACAGTAAAATAAAAGTGCAGTAAAAGAAAAGTACTGAAAAATAAATGACATTAATTTAAAGTGCATAAAAATAAAGTGCATAAAAATAAATGACATAAATTAAAATAAAAAAAATAAAATAAAGTTGAGACCACAGATGAAGGAGAACAGTTCGATAACTCAATTGGTCCATTAGGCTCTCAACTGCATCACCGAACTCCCTCACTCCATCTGCACTTTCTCCTAAAATAAAATCTGCACTACTCCTATACTACACGACTGGGCATCTAACCTCAGCCTCCCTTTCTCATTCATCTATAAGCCTTATATAGGCTTCAAAAGCGCGCTGTATATGCTCATGCTTAGCTGCCCATGTCTCCCACAAGCAAAAGAGTTCCCATTGCTTTTTCTTTCCTTTTCTTCCCACATGCAGCTGTCTCTCCTGTCTCTATTTTTTTCTTTTCTTTTTCTCCTGCAGCTGGCTGTCTCTACCTCTTTCTTTTCCCTTTCTTCCTCTTTCTTTTTTTTTTCTTCCGTGCGCGTTGCTGGTCGGCTTCCTTCCTTCTTTTCTTTCTTTCTTTTTTTTCTTCTTCTTTCTTCTCTTCTTCGCTGTCTCGTCCAGTGTCGTCCGCATGCGTCTGTTCCCGCGTGCTTCTTTCTTTTTATTTTTTTTTTCTTTTCTTTCCTCACTTTCCAGCCGCTTCGTTCCATCCCGCATGCATGTTCTGCTTCATGCTTCTCTTTCTGTTGCTGTGCAGGTTGTTCACGTGGATGTCGCTGCAGGCATGGTGGAGCTCGGCTGGTGGATGATGGTTGACGTGGCGTCGGACTGGGAGGTTCCTGCCGCTAGAGGAGGCTGGGCACGACTGGCTGAGGTGCTGTGGAGGTGCTTTTGCCGAACGCCGTGGAGAAGTGGTGAGGCTGCCGTGGCGTCGGACTGGCCGTGCATGGGGTGGAGGAGTGATCGCCGGCGTCGTCTGGGGCTGCTGGTGGCTGCAGGTGGGCGGAGGACGGCCCACGGTGGCGCTGTGCCGTGCTGCGGAGAAGCAGGGAGGAGTCGACGTGAGGTTGAAGACGACTGAAAACGACGTTGTTTTGGTTTTAGACAAAACGGCGCCGTTTAGCTCAAACGGTAGGAACAATCAACGTGAAAAACGGTGTCGTTTTGGTCTTTAGACAAAACGGCGCCGTTTAGCTTTAGACGTTGAAACGAATCATGGTGAAAACGACATGTCGTTTTGGTCTGCCGACCAAACGACATGTCGTTTAGTCAGCGCAGTAATTAAAAAAAAATAAAAGAAAAATAAAATAAAATAAAATAAAATAAAATAAAATAAAATAAAATAAAATAAAAATAAAATAAAATAAAATAAAAATTAGACAAGCAAAAATAAATAATAATAAAAATAGAACTAGACAAATAAAATAAAATAAAATAAGATGAAGAAACTAAAATAAATAAAATTAAACAAGAGATGAAAATAAAATATTAAAAGTGTGTTGTGCATGAGAAATTATTGTCCAAATAAATCACAAGTTATAAATCAAACATAAACTATGCTTTTAATCAATTTAATTCACAACTTGGATTTATGCCTCTTAATCAATTTTTTCATCTAAAACCAATGATAAAATAATAAAACAATTAAAAATTATTGGTTTTAAATGTGTAAAATATACAATAATGCAGCTCAATCAAACACTGATAAGGTCAATGTACGGGCACATAATTCTTTAAAAAATGAGCTCAAATCTATTAATGCTAGACGTATATCCGGTCGTAAATACCCACCAATCACAACTGGCAGCAATCTCTGCATGAAAATATGACAATCATGGCTCTTCATCCTTGTGATTTTTCCATCACTAACATTGACACACCTTGCTAAATTCGAGGCATAACCATCTGGGAATTTAACCTGTGACAACCACTCACAAAAATTCCTTCTCTCATTTAAATTTAACAAGTAACATGCAAGACCCATAGAAGTATGATTACCATTATGTTGTAAATACAATTCTTTTCTTAGTCCAAGAAGAGCCAAATCCCTACGCGCATTGGCGGTGTCCTTACATTTCCCTTCCGTATTCACTAATGTTCCCAACACGCTATCACAGATATTTTTCTCAATATGCATGACGTCCAAGTTATGTCTCAAACCCAAACCTGCCCAATAAGGAAGCTCAAAGAAAATGCTTTTTTTCTTCCAATTCAGTTCATTAGGTGTCCGTTTCCTCTTCTCTGATGCTTTACCAAACTGCACGTCGGATAGACTTTCTAACTGTTCAAGTAAATCCTGTCCTGTAAGGCTTTTAGGTTTTAGGCGGTGGTCCTCTTTACCGTTAAAAGCACTTTTCTTCTTTCTCCAACTATGCTCTGGTACCAACCAGCGAAGATGACACATATAACAATGTTTGCGCCCATAGACCAACCACATGTTGTCTGTTTCATCATTACATGTAGGACAAGCCATCTTTCCTTTTGTGCTCCACCTAGAAAGATTTGCGTATGCGGGGAAATCATTGATCATCCAAAGCAACGCTGCATGTAGCCTAAATGTTTCTGACTTGAATGAATCATATGTATCGATGCCCTCTTCCTATAATTCTTTCAACTCGGCCACTAAAGGATGCAAAAACACGTCGATATCATTTCCTGGTGCCTTGGGGCCAGGGATTAGCGAAGACATAATGAAGTATGGATCTTTTATGCATAACCAAGGGGGCAAGTTGTAAGGCACAAGTAGTAATGGCCATATGCTATACGGTATGCTCATGTTTTTGAATGGGTTAAAACCATCACTAGCTGGCCCAAGCCTGACATTACGAGCATCGTTGGAAAACCATGCATGTTTGGTATCAAATTCGTTCCATACCCTAGAATCAGCTGGGTGTCTCATGCAACTTGGATCATCAATACGTTCTTCTACATGCCATCTCATGGCTTCTGCTGTCTTTTTTGACATAAATAGTCTTTGCAACCGAGTCTTCAAAGGAAAATAGCGCAATATTTTTTTAGGTATTCTCCTTTGTTTACTTTTCCGTGAAACCCATCTAGATGCATTACATTTAGGACAATCATCTTTGTCAGCATTTTTATTCCAAAATAAGACACAATCATTTGGGTATACATGTATCTTTTTGTATGTAAAGCCCAATCCACGCTCCAATAGCTTTATAACCATGAGTCAGGAAAAAGGGCATTAGGAAATGCTGCTTTCAATAGCTTTATAACCATGTCAAAAGACTTCACGGTCCAACCACCAACACACTTGATGTGAAGAAACTTGACTATAAATGATAGTTTCGAGAACTTTGTGCGCGATGGATATAGTGGACGACGTGCATCGTCTAACAACCCCTCGAATGCTTGGTATTTTGGAGTATCAGAGGTGTGACCCCCAACATTTGCTTCATCACATGATGAATTCCTAGCCTCATGATCCATAAAGGATCCAACTTGGATATCATCTAACATCTTGTCTACATTACCAATGTAGTCATCATTACCACTGTCTCCATCATCTCCCTTGTCAGACAAATGTGTAGGCAAAGATTCTTTCTCCCCATGAAATATCCATTCGTTATAATTTGGATCAATCCCTGTTATGAACAAATAATCCTCGACCACACTAAATGGATGGAAAAGCATATTTCGGCATCTTCTACATGGACACCTAATGCGATCACTTTCGGCTGCATGTGCTTGAGCCATAGCAATGAATTTTTTAACGCCTTCACCATATTGGTTGGACTGCAATCTATCTTTGATATACATCCAAACCTTATCCATCTAAGGCTTGAGAAGAAATTGTAAAAGTCAGTAAATTTATTCTTATGAAAAAAATGTCCACAAAGAAGAATGTGTCTATGCGTTATCAAAAAAGAGTAGACATGGTCATTGATGGACCATGTTATTGAAAACAAAACTATGCGCCCCAAAGAGAAGTTACGTTAAGAATCGATCAGTCATTCCTGACTATTACATTTGAGTGCCTCTTTGGAGTGGTTAGTACCCAAGCCTCCTCTAGTGGTTGATGGTGGAGAATGGATGATCCATTCATGTGGTACTGACTAAAGAAGCAGTGACTTAATTCTCTAGGGTAATTCCAAAGAGGTGTAGAGCTGCACCAGTTGAGATTGCTAAGAGCAAGGTCACAATGGATTTCCAACACAACCTTTTTGTATAATCTGCTATCCAAATTCATCGACGATGTTAAGTCTTTAGGTTTATCTTATTGTAAAGAGAAGATGCTGTTTACTTGGTCCAAAACCTGTTGGGGGCTTAGATTCGATTCCATATATGGATGGAGGTCAAATGATTCCATGTATATTGAATTAGAAGATGAACCATCAAGTTGTTACAACACAAAATTAAGACATATGTACAAAGATTGATTGGTCTCGCAAAGTGGGTGCATGAGGAAATAAAAATAAACACTAACAGTAGCAGTACTAGATGCATGATATATATTCATAATCGATCCATCCATTATCTCCTGCATGACGAGCTCATTCTAATTAAGTTGTTGCTGCCACGCTCAAATGTCAAATATAGTACTGCAAGTACTATATACCTAGTTAACTAATTAAAGTCTCGTGGTCATGAGAAGCATGCATGGATTTATCTAATAAATGAAAAAGAAAGGTTCATGAATGTCTTAATGTTTCTGTAGTACTACAAGAAAAAGATGCAAGTTTCAGAAGCAGGGAGCTAGGGAACATGTGTGTGTGTGTGTGTGTAGTTTTGCTGTTAGTAATCTAGCAGCTCGCAACATGTGTAATAAAACATGTCGATGATGATCAGCGCCTAACAAAAGTACTAGTACTACTCATGTTTGATCTTAGTTTGAAATGTTTTGACTGCATTGCATGGTATATACAATAATATGAATGGTTTCCATTGTCAATCGTCAATCTTGGCGACATATATATATGGCCATCAGTCAGAGAAAAAATTAATTATGAGAAAACTCCTTATTTCTCCACTACAGCTTGCATTAATTACTGCATGACCCTGCATGCATGCATCCACTACCTATTCCTTGTGCAAATTCAGTGGGTTTAGATCATAGATTAACATTTTAATTAATTAGCTGATTAGGAGCCACCCCACCTACAACTTACATTGAATCTAACTAAAACAAACTTGCAAGATGATCAAGCCCTTCAACAAAAGTATATACTCCAAGAAAATACTTCACGGCCATGTGCATAGATATTTGGCATTTCTAATTATTCTTTGAGTTCAACTTCCAAATTAAGCTAATCTGGTCTCATGCCCTGGTTCTATTTTCTACAACACATGATAGAAGTATTTCTGTATAAGAGTTCAATAACTATTCTATGTTATATACTATGATCACAAATTACACAGAGAGAAGAAACATATGGTTTAGGGTCAAAAATAAGGATCTATCTTTAGGAGAAACGTGTAGAAACAGAACATTAAGCTTGACAACAATATCAAACAAAAGTCCTTCCCTAGTATATAACCTTTCGATCAGAAATAAAGGCAGGATTTCAGTCTTCAATGTTTATGGAAATATGTTTTACACAACCATATCATCACAAGATTAAATTGATTTTGCACAAACATATCATCACAAAATTATACAATATTTTACACAATCATTTCATCAGAAATTACAAGAAGATGAAGGGAGAAGAGAAAGGCTCACCGTGTCACACTTAATTTTGAGAAGACGTGTACTGGACTNGGGGGGGGGGGGGGGGGGGGGGGGGGGGGGGGGGGGGGGGGGGGGGGGGGGGGGGGGGGGGGGGGGGGGGGGGGGGGGGGGGGGGGGGGGGGGGGGGGGGGGGGGGGGGGGGGGGGGGGGGGGGGACTGGGTAAGGTCGCACCAGGGTCGGGGAGATGCTCGTGGTCAAGAGAGAGAGGGGTGAGGTCGTGAATGCAGTCACCGGTAGAGAGAGAGAGAGAGAGAAAGAGAGAGAGGAGAGCGTCGCGGGGTAGGGTGGGGGTAGGGGAAGAAAGGAAAAAGGGGTCGCGAGGTACTGGGGGCAGAAGAAGAAAGGAAAAAGGGAAAAACGTGGGTATTCAGTTTATTATATTTTGCGGCGATAACCAGTCGCCACAAAATTTCGCCGCAATAACATAATAGAATGAATAAATAATTATGTAAGTTTATTTGCGGCGAGAACAATTCGCCGCAAATGTGAAAACTGTCGTCACAAAATAGGAATGGCAAACTAGAAGTCAACAAATTTCTTAAAACTATTTGCGGCGACTTTTTCTCGCCATATATAACTATTTTTGGCCGCAAAAACAGTTTTTTCCCACGAAGGTTTACTTGCCGATGTAATCTCATGGGAAAAGTATTATTTTTTTTCCACGACCAGTTTTCGTGTAATAAGCAGATTATTTGCCACAATTGTGTGTCTTGGAAAAAACATTCATGGCAAAAAGCCATATCTCTTGTAGTGTCTAACTTATAAGAAGATTTTTTTGTTACCCAACTCACAGTCTTTCTTTATTGCTCTCTTTGTCTTGTATGTACTCTCTCGCCTCCCCTTCACATGCAGCCCCCCGGTCATGCATTTTTTCCCAATTTTATGATTTATCAATTTAATTTTTAAGTATTTTTTCTCAATTTAATTAGTTCTTATGATAAAAGTCTTGAACTGAAATCGGACCGGTTCCGGTTGATTTTCTCTTTACAGAAATCGGTTTCGAACCGGACCAATTCAACCGGTACGGGTCGATCCGAACTAATTTTTCGGATATTTTTTACACCCCTACAGTACCATCTGTATTTTTTGGCAGCGGATTGGATCCACAAGTGACAATATTTATCAGCACAATTGAAGTGGATATTTCCGATGAAATATAAATATTGCTGCAATATGCTTTTTGAGATGTGACTATTTAGCATCGGCCAAAAATGGACAGAAATACTCATTTGCGGCGATATCGATTCTGAGCACCGCAAATGACCATATAAAATTGAACAGAGAATAGCAGATGTTACTTTGAATTAATTGCAAGCAAACAATGTTGGTCATGTAACGATATTTGATGAATCATTAACGCATAATTCTAATCTCATCGATGGATTTGGTCGATGGATATTGCTAAAAGCATACCTCAAGATCCATTGCTAGCTAGCTAGCCACTATTCGTTAATATAAAATAAAAATAAAAATAAATAAAAAACTGCGTTGTGAGTACTAATCAAAACAGAACAATAATATTGAATATTAGCTCAAACCAAGAGTTTAGGTCAACATTTTACAGATCGTATAGTTAAGCTAGCTAGAGGGGTTGACATGGGAGTTCATGCCTCCACAATCCACCAGCCAAGATCGATGCACATCCTGATCAAGATATATTGTCCCGGCCGGTGGGGGAGGGCTGGGGAGGAATTCTTGCTTAACACATAGGCTTATTTATTGATGGCAACATAGTCCATAAATTCTGAGGCTCCTAATTTTCATGAAACAAAAACAGAAACGAAGCAAAGAACCGTCTAGATTGTGACAAAAAAACATATGTGTAAGCTAGCGCAGATTTTGGCCTGTGAAACTTTGAAAAATTATCCCTCTATCAACGGTCACAAAGGTCCCGACGCTATATATTTAATGGTTCTAGTACCCCTCACCGGCCTCAGCTTCCACATTCAGGGCAGTAGTGTTGCTTGCTGCCTGGTGAACCATGGAAAGTACTACAGTACTTTTGGAAGCGACACCATGCCAGCCAGCATTGACTAGACATGCAGAGTGAAATTAATTACTAGACAATCGGCCAACATCACCCACGTACACGCCCCAGGAGACTACCATATATAGTCAGGGCCACCACCCACTCTTGGTCATAATCTGTTTTACAGAGCTTATTCATAATATATAGTTCATTACTGATTTGCTCTAAAAATCACCCAATGGTGATATGTAGAATCTTGGCTTCGCTCCAATACAAATATGGGATCAACTTTTTCAAGCCATCAGTAACTGCCTGGGCTGAATCATGTTGCTGAATACTAATCAAAGATTCAAAATCCTCATCTCTTAAAAAGTGCTGCTGATATATATATATATATATATATTCGCCAAAGGATTATAAACTTATAGAGCAAGATCAAGATGTTAATTATTTCTGCTTGGAAAAGTCTTTATATATATATATATATGTTATTTTCTTTCCCAAGCTTAGGTTAAGTAATTAATTGCACTGAATTGACTACACTTGGAATATTCTTACGTCAATGCGTACATACATGACTTTATAACATATATATATATATATATATATATACGCGGATGACTCGAAGAAAAAAATAACGTCGGAAAAACTTATATAAGAGAAAAGCATCGAATTCATGAAGTTAAAAAGTTACATGGCAGAGGAAAAATGACTAAAAATATTAGGCAGGCGAATCCAATTTCACTCAACTCATATATGTTATAAAAGGCAAGGGAAATTAATTGTACGTTTTTTTGGTGCTTATATATATATGGTCGTACATTATTTTGAATCTCACTTTCATTAATCAAATTAAGAAGCGTGACAAATTATTAATCAGCATTATTGTAAGTACTAACAAATTTAAACCGAGAAAACTATATGGAAATATATAGCTAGAACTTGTAATTACTAATTTGGCTCCTCTATAATATTCTTCTTTGTACGACTACGCTTGTCCTCAAACTCGTAGTAGTTATCCTTTTGCCACCATTCCTTAATTAATGAATTCTGCTTCGTAGTCACTTTTTATGTGTACTCCTTGGACATTCTGGTGATGTGATTGGTTATATTATTTTTTTTATATTTAAAAAATATAATGCAACCAATCACATCATTAGAGTGCGCAAAGAGTATGCAAAAGTGACTGTACATAGAATTTTTGTTAATTATATGATCACCTTAATCATTAACACCATCTGAAAACAAACAAAAATTCTATTTATAAGTCTTATTAATTTGTTACATACCTAACATATTGTTGAACTAAATATGCAAAACAATTATTGGTATTTTAGTTTTTTTTTTAAATGTCAATGGGCCCCGCTATAAATAATGTGTTGACACACCGGTTTATGTATATATAGCAAAACTCATATGAAAATAACACGCACGTCGACACGTACAGTTTGGAAATTGATTATAAGTTGGGGAAATCAAAGTACTAATGCGTACTCATTTCATAACATAAACATATAAAAATTAAGGTATGGGGGTTGCAAATTAATCTTGCAATGTAATATATGGTAAAAGTAGATGCGGTCAAGGCGTAGGATGGATGACTGCATGTAGTCCTCCGATCGCAATATTAATTTATTAAATGTCTTAAAGCCTTTCTGGTTTGATGAACAATATTAATATTGGTGGAAGTTTATTACCGACTACATTTCATTATTTTTTTTCTCAGTAACGATAAATGGCACTTCTAATTAAGGCCTTCTTTGGATGTTTCAGCAGGGAGATCCACCGTCTTCATGTGACGCAGGACAAAATTTGATTTACTTTTACAACTAGAAATTATAAACTAATAGGAATAGCGATGGAGATTGAGAGAATACGTAAAATAGAGTGAAAACTCTGATAAATACAAATTCAAAATTATGAGAATTTTTTCTAAAAATGCAAAATTCCAATTATTGCAGGACAATACAAATATGTAACTAAATAAGGATCCTCCCAAAAAATTGGCCCAAAGTCGGAGTTCAAAGCAAATGAAATTCAAATATTTTCATAAAAGGCGAAAAGAAACGTAAATTGGCATGGTTAGAAAGGGAATTAAAAGATTGATTTCGGAGTCGAAATGGTAGACCACCATGCATAGCATCATAACCACGACTTGTGCATTGAAATGAGTTATCCGAATTGGGGTCATAAGTGTAATTCTGATACCCATAGCCAAATTATGGCCAAAATAGTGACACGTGTCAATATTGCTCCAATCTGAGGAATTTTCATTGTTTCTTGCCATATTTGGGTTGATATACCTCACTACAACAAATAGTAGTTTTTGGGACAGAATCTTTTCCTGAGACTTTTATTTGGTAGCAAATAATCACTTTTTGCGACAAATTTTTTTGTGGCGATGTAATTGTTATCGCAAAAAATTAATTTTGACATTATCGCAATTTTATTTCTGAGGAGTAATAAACTGTCGCTAATTCATACTTTTTCCGGCAAAAATTATATCGCCACAAATATTTTCGACTACAAAGCTATCATTCACGGTAACTTTAGGTCGCCACTAAACGGGTTAGACGAATTTGATTATTTGCGGTCACTCAAAAAGTCATTTACGGCGATATCCGACCGCCGCAAATAATCTTTTCTTAATTTGGGGCCCCAGTGCCTATGATGATCTGAAAACCCCCACCCCTCATCGTCTCTCTCCCTCGCCAGCTCTTCTCTTCGTTCTCTCACTCTCCCTTTGCGCCGCCGCAGTCCTTAGCTATCACCGGTAGCAGTTTCGTCATTCAGGTAAGTCTCCATATATCCTTCTTATCCATCTGATCTATTTTCTCTCTATTCATACACATCTCTCACTTTCTCAATGGACCAGCCTGTCTTTCTGTTTGGATCCAAGAGATCAAAGAGAAACATAGTTGGACTGCCTTTCCTGTAATGGGAAATGATTTAAGATGTGCCTCTTTTCTCAAATTTTTTGGTATTTTTCTTTTTGAGTGGCTGATAAGAGATATTAAGTACGTTTCTTCAAAGCTTTCTTTTATGAAGGGTACTTTTGTTTTTGTTTATCGAAACAGACTTATTACTCACCTCCTTGGTTTCATTTCTTTTCCGTTCCAGTACAGAATTTTAAGGCGTTATATAAGCGCAGGGTTGATATGGTTTTTAAGGCCTTAAATGGCTGGAAGGTGTTTGAGAAAAGACTCAAGTGAGCCACATGTACTCCTCATTGGAATAATGGAATCATTATATATAATAAAAATGACTATATATATAGTAGGTAGGTAGGTTTCATTCCCTTTATCGTATTTCATGATGTTTTGCATATTATAAGAAATTGTGGATCACTAAATTATTTGATTTTCCATCAAATTAATGTGGTTCATACACTTTTAATCATTAAGGTTTCTCTTATCGTGATGTTCTAAATGTAATGACTTCTTGATCAATCTGATGCATTAAATTACAATGCTTATAAAACAAAAAATCCTATTGTTTTGGGGTACCACCAATAAATAATAGCATGAACTTCTTATTTTTCTTTTTAAATTCGAAGCAAAAAGACATGTGAAATGTCAAAAATTAAGTTGGCTTGTGTCACATTGTACCCAAATTTAGTTTAAAGGTCACAATATAAAAATATGAGCTGACAATATAACAACTACACTTTTGGTTTTCTTTAGAAATAATCAGCTCTACCGACCGCTTGTCTTCCCATTTAAGCTTATATGTATATTATATTTTTATGGTGGTCATAATATGACACAAGATTTCTATCATTTGGAATATAATTATTGTTCCTTAATTATCTTGACATGTTGGGGACAAAACGGCACAAATAATAGAGGACACATAATTCAATTATTATTTTCTTAATCAAGCTATAAATGATTGCATATTGAAAACAAGCAATCGTGGGATAGTACTGCTACATCGACCGGAGTTGCATCCAAATTAATGGAATACCAAAAATCATGGCACATGAAACTTTCTTACTGGAGGCTATCACAAACACCCAAAAATCCAACAAGTTCTGAAAATTACCATGATTTTCCATTATTTTTTTTTCCATCAAAAAACTCCAATGATCCCTTGAACACCGATTTGAGCAAAATAGCCTGTTGCCACATGATTGAATTCCCTATAAACATGCATGCACCCATGATAGAGATAATTGTTTGCAATATTGTCTACAAATGATTATGAAATGAGTAATATTTTAGTCACAAAGATTTGAGATTTCCTGTACTGCTCGTTGTGTAGTGATTGGCCTGCATTATAAGTAGAGATAATTATGCATATGATTCCTGAAGCTAGGCTGGACGTCAATCCTGTTTCTGTGCAATACAACTTGAGACAGGATTGGGAAGATAATGGCCTATATGATGCTGAGTTTTAACTTTTCTTCTTTGTTTTTGGTATGTCTATTACTAAAGGTATGTTAGCTTGTTTTTTAATTGTAGAAACTGTGTTTGTTTCTATAAAGTTTCTGGAGTTGGCTTCCCATGCTAGCATTTGGGAGCTGGACAAGATTATTTGTAAATGAAATATGTTACAAGTTTACAGCAAATGATGTTATCTAATGTTATAATCATATGTTACCTCTTATTGTCACCTGTTACATTTTAATTTACATTTGAAACCTGTGGAAGACGTGTTTGTGATTTTGCTACTGAAGACTTGGTCTTAGTACTTGAGTTGGACTCTGTCTCAATAGCTGAAAACTCTAAGTTGGCATATAGAATCTCTTGCATCAGGTCATTCCACTTAATATCGTATTGCTTTTCGTTTATTTCTTTATTGTTTATTGCAATATCTTCCACGTTTGTTTCTTTATTTTCCTGCTTCTCAATAATCAATTTAATATATTGTGCTTTCCTTCTCTTGTCAAATAAACTTTTCGTCTACAATCAATGTCTACGTTGGCACATCTTCTCCCATTGATCCTATATGTAATAAATGTATATTCTAGTCAGACTATTTGTGGCACATATGGGAGATTTGGAATCGGGTTAATTTTTCTTAGAATTAGACAACTTTCATTAACAAAGCACTCCAGGTGGATTATTTAACATACACTAATTAATGGTCTAAAAATAACTATAGTGTGCAGGCTTGCTTTGGTAAGAAACCTGCATGCCATTGTTAAACTTTCTGAATTGGTTGTTTCGGCGATTACTTTTAGTTACACTCTTATTAGAAGCTTAGGTAAATGAGTTGGTAGGAACACTTATTTGTGGAACATTTTGAGAATTCAGTGTCATCGGGATTAACAACAATGATTATGTTATAGGGAAAAGTCCCACATTTGCACTGATTCAGCCCGGGAATATGCATTTATCTTTGCATTAATAGGGTAATAAATGAAATTTTTTACGAGGATAAACACTCCTAAAATGATTTGGATTTTGCATTTATTAATGACTAGCACTTTCACTACAAAGTTGTAAATTTTGAATCATGTTTAGATGGACAAGACATGGATGCATATTGAAGATAGATTTATGTCCAACGAATATGCAATGGGGGTTAAGCATTTCATGACTATGGCTCGGGACCATGCACCAGGAGGCATTGACATTAGGTGTCCATGCCGGAGATGTCGTAATATGTTCTTCTAGCCAATAAATGTGGTCGAGGATCATTTGTTTATTATAGGGACCAATCCTTCTTATAAGGACTGGATATTTCTTGGCGAGGATGAAGTATTGGATGTTAGTTCCTCAGATAATGGTGATCAGGCAAGCTTTAATAATGACTATATTGATGATATGGATGAGATGTTGGATGACATTCAGGCCGGATCCTCTATGGACCACTCAGAAAGTTTTCAAAGACCTACTGATGGTGTGACAGAAGGGCCTTCATGTGAAAATTTTGCTGAATTTTTTAAAGATGTGCGCCGTCCACTCTATCCATCGTGTGTGAAGTTTTCAAAGCTATCATTTATCGTAAGTTGCTTCATATCAAGACAATTGGTGGTTGAAGTGTTAAATCCTTTAACATGGTTATCAAGCTCTTGAAATTTGCATTTCCTGATGCTCTTCTCCCAGACTCATACTTTGAGGCATGCCGCTTGGAACGTGGCCTCAGCTTTAATTACACCAAAATAGATGCTTGTCTGAATGACTGTTTTATTTTGGAAGGAACATTCTGATAAAGAGAAGTGCCCTAAATGCAACACTCCCAGGTGGGTGTTAAGCACTAATAAGCGAAAGAAAATTTCACAAAAAGTGTTGAGATATTTCCCTTTGATCCCAAGGTTGCAAAGACTGTTAGTGTCAAATACTGTGGTGGCAATGAGATGGCATGCAACTGAATGCGTCAACGATGCTAATGTCATGAGGCATCCTGCAGATTCGAAGTATGGAAAGACTTTGATGTGAAGTATCCTTGGTTTGTAGAAGATTCTCGTAATGTGAGACTTGGTCTAGCGAGTGATGGTTTTAACCCATTTAACAATATAAGTAAACCTTACATTATATGGCCAGTGATACTCGTGCCTTACAACTTGCCCCCTTGGTTATGCATGAAAAATTCATACCTCATGCTATCCTTACTAATTCCTGTCCCAAAAGCACCTGGTAACGATATCGACGTCTATCTGCGTCCTTTAATCGATGAATTGAAATATTTGTGGGAAGATGGTGTTGATACATACGATGCCTCTGCATTACATTCATTTCGATTACATCCAGCATTACTTTGGACCATTAATGACTTCCCAGCGTATGCTAATCTTTCTGGGTGGAGCACAAAGGAAAAGATGGCATGTCCTACATGCGATTATGATACAGATTCATTGTGGCTGGTCCATGGGCGAAAGCATTGTTACATGGATCATCATCGATGGTTGTTGCCAAGGCACATGTGGAGATCTAAAAAGGGTAATTTTAATGGTAAAACCGACCATTAGCAACCACCTATACATTTGTTAGGAGAGGCTATCCTGAAACAATTGAAAGAAGTGACAGATGTAGTGTTTGGTAAAGCGTCAAAGAAAAGGAAACACACAACCAATGAGTTGAATTGGGCAAAAAAGAGTATATTTTTTAAGCTATCTTTGTAACGCCCTGCTCCTTCCTTCCTTCTTCTGACGTAAGCAATTACGTCAGATGTGATGGACAGCCCGCTCCTCCCCTCTAGTGTCTAAGAGCCCCGTTATGCGTGCCAGACCCCGATGGTTTATTTTTAAAGATACTACGTGATTTCTAAAAGTTATTTTGTGTTTTAAACTTATGTGTATTTTAAATGGAAGATTCCTATTATTATTTAACTAAAAAATATTTTAAATAACTAAATTATAATATCTTTGAAGAGCTCCAAAAATATTATAATTGTGGGAATCATTTTATATAAATGATTCCAGTTATTTAAAATATTATGTGATCTAAATAATGATGGAATCTTTAATTAAATTAATAGTTTTATTCTTTTAAATATTTTAAGTAAGACTTCATCATTTTATTAATGATGAAGGAATATTATTTTATATAATATTCTATCTTTATCCCTCTCAGTGCTTTTAATTAAATAAACGTCTATGTGTTTTTAAAGTAGTGTTTAAAGGTCATCGTAGACCATTTTATAGACCCCCAGAAGTCGGGTTTTAGTACAAAACCCCAGCCCTCTCTCTCTTCTCCCTCACTTTTCCCTCCCCTTTCTCTCTCCTCCCTCTCGGCTTGCACTGCACGGTGCAGCCCTCTCTCTCGCCCGATCTCCTTCATAGCCCAGCCCGGCGCCACCGTACGCCGCCGTGCCACACGACCACCACCACCAGCACCGCCTCCCTCCAGCGAGCCTCCCCATGCCGGCCTCTTCCTCCCACGCTCGCCCCTCCTCTCCCTCGGCCATGCACAGCCCCGAACGGGCTTTATGGCTCGTCCACCGCCATGCGCCGTCCTCCGGCGCCACCACCTCCAGGGTAGCTCCTCCAGCCACCGACCGGCCTCCTCTAGTGACCCCGGCCTCCCTCTCCCCGCCGGTAGCCTCCCATGCACGAGCACAGGTGCACGCACATACGGGTTCACTATGCGAGTCCGTAGCGCCACCGTACGCGGCCATCTCGGCCACCGGCCACCACCACGAGACTCCTCAGGTCTCCCCCTTCCTCGTCCCATGAACCCATGACCGGTAGCCCTCTCCTCCACCTCCCGGTGTTCCCACGGACATCGCACGGGTTTAGGCTTCCCCGCCGCCGTACGCCGCCACCCACGGCGTGCGACCGCCCCCTTCAGCCTCCTCAAGCCACCACGAACCCAACCGGACCACCCATGGCCCCGATCTGCCACCCACGGCCGCACACTCTCTCTCACTCTCCCACGGCACCTATCCCCCTCACAGTGCACGCCACCACCACGGACCACCGCACGACCACCACCGAGCCTCCACGGCTCCACCAGCAACCTCCCCTAGCCTAGCCCAAGCCCAAACCACCACTTTACGTGGTGGGTTGATCACTGCACGTGATGGACAGTCATTGCGCGTGACTGACCACCACTGTACACGGCGAGATCCGCCGCGATACGCTCCTTTCTAGCATCATCAAGGCCACCTTAGGCCCTTCCAAGACCACACCTAGCTATCCAAACGCTTAAACAGCCACTGTATGCGGTGTAGCCATCCCGTACGCTCCTTCGACGTTATCGCTGTGACGGCTAGCGAGCAACGCACGGGTTATCCCGTCGATGGTATAACTCTCTATCCCTCGTTATTTATATTAAATGTTAGATGCTAGCTAGTTGACTAGGTTGTGGACTGTGCTGTTAGTATTATAGGTTGTGGACTGTGCTACTAGTATTATAGGATTCGCTGTATAGTAGTGATGTGACGTGATGTGGTGAAGTGTTGGGCGTAGTTGGGAAGTGTGTTGTGTAGTGTTGTGGACTGTACTGTGAAGTGTGGTGGTAGCGTATGTACAGTAGTAGTTGTAACAGCCCGCTAGAAATTCAAAGGTGGAATTTCTATTAGGTTTAGGAACCTCGTGAAAACTCCGTAAGTTTTCACGAATCGACCAATCGCATAGGTTTTAGTCTGTCAACATATTTTGTGTTATCACTCACTATGGGGCCAGAAGTGCGATTCTAATTATTTGAGGTAGTTATAAGTGTCAAAATGTATTATGGTCTGCGCCATTAGACTCAGTTGATTATTTAAGATTTTATAGCGCAATAAGTCTATTTTCATATTTTCGGACGAAACGTCTGTTTTAATCTATGAATTTATTTTTAGTGGCACTTCGAGATTGAATTTCGGTAAACGATTTTCAATGTAGGTTAATTTGAATATTTAGGATTTTTCAGTACTAAGTTTATTATTTACTTTCTGGAGTGAATAGTAACTTCAGTTAACATACCAAGTGCAGTGTTTTGAAAATCACAATGTGGAATGTCCAAACTAGATTAGAGAAGTTTTATTTGGACACTTGGAAAGATCTTAGCCACACAATAGTGAATAGTATTAGACACTTGATACCGAGAGGAATGTTTGATGGATTTGGGCTTGATAGCAACCCAAACCCTCTTAAAACCCCAAACTTTAGGCCCATTCGGTTTTGGCCCATTAAGGCCCACGAATTGTGTCTCATTAACATTGCTTCTTGGCTAAGTTTGCAATCCCACTTGGCTGATTAGATCTTCCAAAAGAGATTCTAGAAGGTTTTGAAGAAAAATATCTAAAGGGCCACCTCACTCTTTCATTCTCACACTCCATCTTGAGATAAGATCTTGGGCTGATTTTTTTGGGGAAGAAAAAGCCAACACTCAAGCTCTTTTTCAGTCCTATCACTTTCCATAACCTGTGTAAGAGTCTCTCCAGTCCAATTCCCACGAAAAGCAACTCTCCTTTACACTTTTCTTTGACAAAACACAAAAGACTCTCTCGGACAGTTTTTCTGCTCTCTGTTGAATGCCTTATTCGAAGCTTTTGTAAGTATTTTCTCACAAAGTTTCCTTCATAAAAGTTGTTCCTTTTCGAGTCTAGTTTATGTGGATATCTTATTTGTTCCCTTTGGAGATCATTTGATCGATCCAAAGTTGTTCAAACCCCAGAAAGGTTAATCTGGGCGATAAACTGGAGAGTGTGTTGTAGTTTGGAGTTTTTGACCAAGCTAATGGATAGATCTTGGTCCGAAATTTTTATGGATTACTGTTAACATGTTTATATGATTATTTGTTGAGGATTTGTTGCATGATTAAAGGTTTTGGTGAAATAATTTCTTAGATCTAGAAACCTAGAAACTGGAAGAGGAAAAACAGTTTCTGTTTTGAGAAAGTTTAAATCTTTTATGGTTTAATCCTAATCCAATGGCTTTGATATTTTTATTTGAGGATCATAAGCCTCTTATATACATGTTAGAATGTTGTTTTGACCATATTTGATGTTAGTTACGAAGATATGAAATTTTATGCAATGAGATATTCGGTTAGGCCAAAGTGATGATGTTCTTGGCTAAATTTATGTTTTGATTTATTTTTTAACCATGTGATCTTGAATTTGAAGCTTGGATCTGTTTTAGGACACCTTTTTAAGCCATTTGATGTTTTTATTTGAAGATCACATCTTTATATGTCATGGATCAAGAGGTTGATCAAAACAAGTTGGAAACAAAAATCAAAGGAATAGCCTAAGTAAAATTTCGACCCTATAGAGTTTTAATGGTTGTGTTTAGTTTTAAATTTTTCTGAGTTGATATTTGAATTTAGGACAAAATTTACATGAGGTATGTAAATTTTGGTGATTTTTGGAGTTAGGATGCAAAATCCATAAGTTAGGGGTAAAATGGTCATTTTCCCACATGTAAAGGGTAAAATGGTAATTTTACTCTAAGTTGGCATTTTTTTATATTTCTAATTGTTAGTGATTAAGTTCTAACGTTTAGAAATCATTACTTTCAGTTCCTCGTGATCGCGCTTGAGTTTTGTCTAGAAAATGTGAATACNCAGTTTAATGTGTATGAGTGATAAGTAAAGGAACTATAGTGTATGTATGTATGTTATAACATGTGTCATGCCAAGCCATTACATAATTATCTGTTACACAGAATTTATTCTGTCATGAGTTATTCATTTGTTACACAAGATATTCTGTCACGTATTGTTATACATTGCAAGTATGCCATGTTAAGTGTTTTTCCTGTTATATGTTATGTCATGTTATGAAATGTTTCTATTTCAAGCAAGTCATATCTTTTGAGTTACGTTCAAGTCATGTTGTGTTACGTCAGGATTTCTGTCCTTTCGTACTCTAGTCACGTTTCGTCTCAAATACAGTTTGTGTATTTCAAGAACAGTCATGTCAATCACGACCCTAAGTGCTAGGATGGGGTAATATCCTAGTGANGGATTTCTGTCCTTTCGTACTCTAGTCACGTTTCGTCTCAAATACAGTTTGTGTATTTCGAGAACAGTCATGTCAATCACGACCCTAAGTGCTAGGATGGGGTAATATCCTAGTGGAACTCCTTTGTTCACGCTGGAGTGTTTAATAAGGTATGAAATTCCCTGAGTTGATGAAATATAGTCAACGGGTAGCGGCCGGGACCTAACTAGCTGGTCACCGGAGCGCACCAGGCTCTAATGCCGATGGAGCCACATTTTAGCTGGGGCAGATATCAGACAGATTTCAGTTCTCGTGGGGTCCATCATGAGTATGGCACACGAGGTATGGGGACCATATAGAGTANGTCATTCATGCATCATTAACCTGTGTGAAGGTTTTCTATTAACTTACTGAGATTTGTAATCAAATCTCACTGTGGTAGTCCCAACTACCATTCCCCCCGAATGGTAGATCTTGTTACAGGATCTGAAGGAGAACAGAGAATCGACCAACTGGAAACAGTCGACTAAGCGACGGTGTGACATAGATGATAATACAGTAGTTACCTCAGATTACTACTTGTATTTGTGGAGTTCAATCTCCAGCACTCTTTTGATCGCAACTATTTTGGACTAGTGTCGTGATCTCAGTTGTTTAGTATGTCATTATGTATGAAGTATGTTTTAAGTATTTGGGATACTTTCAGTTTGGTGCATAGTCTTGCTAAAGAAAAAAATTATCCGCTGCGAATATTGCATAATGCTAGATGCATGTTAGGAACATTGCATCTTATATGTCATGAACGGGGGCAGGTAACCTTGTGTTGCATGTCTCGACGCTTCAGATGTCCGTCCGATCCCAAGCGGAATTTGGGGGTGTCACAGTAGTGGCGTGGCGTAGTGCCGTGAAAGGAGTACACGTGGAGTGTACTCTGTGTAGTGAGACGAGGCACCGTATGGTGTGTGTGCCATAGCGGTGACGTGGCGTAATGCCGTGAATGGAGTACACGAGGAGTGTACTCCATGTGGTGAGATGGTGCACCGTATGGCGTGTATGCCATAGCGGTGATGTGGCGTAGTGCCGTGAATGGAGTACACGAGGAGTGTACTCCATGTGGTGAGATGGTGCACCGTATGGCGTGTATGCCATAGCGGTGACGTGGCGTAGTGCCGTGAATGGAGTACGCGAGGAGTGTACTCCAAGTGGTGAGACGGTGCACCGTATGGCGTGTATGCCATAGCGGTGACGTGATGTAATATCATGGATGGAGTACACGTGGAGTGTATTCCATGTTGAGAAACGATGTACAGTACGGCCTGTGTGCCGTATTAGCAATATGGCGGAGCGTCGTGAAGGGAGTACACGTGGAGTGTACTCCATTGTAATAGAGTGATGCACCGTATGGCGTGTGTGCCATAGCAGTGAGGTAGCATAGCCCTGTGAAGGGAGTACATGAGGAGTGTACTCCATGAGGTGCAACGATACACCGTATGGCGTGTCGCGAAGATAAAGGTGATTGCATAGTTGATGGGCGAAGGGCTTGATGTATGGTGTCGGGAACTGTGGAACAGTGTCCCGAAGTGTGAGATACGACCTGTAGTCCAAGGCGACGAGTGTCACCATGTGACTAGCTTATGGCTAGAAATAACTGTGAAGTGGCTAGAAGGTATCAGAGTAGCACAACGAAAGCATGACTGGGCAACGTCACTAAGTGACATGGTCGATTAAGAAGTCGTGCTTGAGATGGGTGAAGCGTTAGCGTAAGAGTGATGTAGAGGGAACGCGACGAGGTGTCACGATGTGACGGGAGTACGTGAGGAACCGTACTCGTGATGACTTGGAAGTTGACGTAGTGGAATGTCAGGTGACGTGACAAGGTCACGGTGTAGCTTGGGAATGGTCTCGAGCTATATGGCGTGACGTAAGGTGTTGTGGTATGTGCCATAGTAGTGATACGGCTGTAGTCTATGGCGATGAGCGTCGCCTTGTAGTCGGCTTATGGCCAGGAGTATGTGCTAAGTGGCCAAGAAGTATCAGAGCAGTGCAGCGGAAGCATGATTGGGCAACTTCATGAAGTGACGTGGTCAATCATGAAGCTATACTGTGATGAGTTAGGATGCATGTGAGGTGATGTGACAGGGTCACGGTATAGCTTGGGATTTAGTCTCGAGCTATGAGGCGTGACATAAGATGTGTTCATGGACAGAGTCCCATCGTGCTAAGTGTTGGGATGGACTGCCATAAGGTACGGCTAGCATGAAGGACCATGCTAGCTGGATTATGAGAAGGTTGGTAATGGAGTATGGCGTTCGCCATACGAGTCCATGACCAATGTATTAAATGATGGTCTTAAGGGATAAAGGAATAAGGTACGTGTGTTTTCTAGTTAGGCGCACGTGCCGAACGGATTCACCATATGTAATGGGTAATCTGTCCTAAGTATGGTTACACGGTGCTCAAGCCTCAGAGTGGCTTGGAGCCGTGTGACGTGAATGGATGATCATGAGAAGTAGAGTGAGCTAAGGTACATGAGGGTAATGATGAGAGTACTGTCAAAGAATGGGATGCATGACTTAGTTGGTCTAAGTCATGCGTCGGAACGTGGTTAATGAGAAGAACGAGACAGAGGTCCTAGTGTCTTAATCCTAAGGTGAATCATGAGTTCACCTTAGCGAGTAGGCACTCGAGGTAGAACGTAAGGTTGAAGGAAGTAGAGACCGTAATGGGTCTCTAAGGGTTTTATCATAGTAAGAAACGTGAAAGAGCACGGGGTAGAAGGAGAGTGTTCTAAGTAAAGTATACCTCTATTTCTAGTTCAGCTATTTATGCACTAGATAGAGAATAACGTAAGGTTATGTATGCATGTAGGTTGCCATCTGACACGCGCATGAATAGACTGCATGGTATGAAAGTAGCATGGAGTCCAGGTAAGTGTTACGTTCATGCTCTTCTAGAGTATTTTCTAAAGTATAAGAAAAAGAAAGATGAACTGTTTTCCCATGAAAGATGCTTTAAGAAAGGACACGAAAGATGTTTTTAAAGAAAAGCATGTTAAGTATTGAAGCTATACGTATGTACGGCCCCTCCATGAAAGCCCCTTTTTACGCACCCAAAAGTATTAATTGTATGCATGCGAATGGATGACTATACAAGTATCTATTGTACGTATTTTCCAAAGAAAAGAAAGGAAGCTTCGAGGGCCATGCCCCGAGCTTCAGACCGATGCTTAAAGAGACGCGAAGAAAATGTTTTAAAATTGGTCCCTGAGAACTGATGCTTTAAATGTCCCTACGAACTGATACTTTTAAGGATGCCATGAAAAGATGATGTTTAAGCCCATGCTTTTAAACGAAAAGAATGTTTTCCCACGAAAAGATGTTTTTTCCATGAAAGCATGAAAAGAAATGAAAAGAAAAGAAATGAATGCCCATGCCCATGAAATGAAATGAATGAAAGCCTCAGCTCTTTAGAGCTGACATGAACGAATGAATGAAAAGAATGGCATGTGGCATTAATGAATGTATGAAACTACGTAACGGCTACATGAAATGAAAGGAAAGGGGTACCCAATGAATGAATGGGCAGATTGCAATGCTGGGCAGTAGTATCTGGTAGTGCACCCAGTGCTGCACCCTGACGAAAAGGGATTCCAGCCAGTGGCCACGGGCGAATCCATCGGCCCAAAAGGCCGCTAACCCCAACACGCAGGGCGTAACAACGTGCACCGGCCTATGAAAGAGAAAAGAAAAGTAAATGAATGTATGAATGCACGGCATTCTTTAAGAAATGAAGGCAGTGACGGGGGAACGGTTTTTAAAGAAAATGAAAGCATGTTTAAAGAACGAAAGCCCCCATCCACTGACGTTTTTAATGAAAGCATGTATGCATGTACGTATAGTATGTATGAATGATGAATGCATGAATGAAAACCTACGTTGCTATATTTTAACGGTATGAAGTAACGCTTACAGAGTATTCGACTCATTTTAGTTTTTATGTGTGCCCCTCCCCCCATAGGAAACTAAATGGGCAGTACACCCAGGAGGGACACAGCCAAAGGGAAAGAGCACGGAGGTCTAGGCATGAAGGTTTTAAACGTACAAAAAGGTCTTTTTATTTTAAAGAATTTTATTTCCCACTCCAAAACCCTTTTATTATAAGAGCACTTTTTATTTTATAACGTAGAGTCTTGCACCCTGGGAAGGACTGTAAAAGGTTTTAAATTGGACGGTAATTCCCGTCGTATTTTCTAAAATATTTTCCAAAAAGGTCCACCCCAAGGACGGGCGTTACAACCTTATTGGTCATCCTTGGAATTGAGACGTAACATAGACGTCATGCATATTGAGAAGAACATATGCAATAGCATATTAGGAACTTTGATGAATATCGATAAAAAAGCAAGGACACAGCCAATGCACGTAGGGATTTGGCCAACCTTGGCATAAGAAAAGAATTACACTTACAACATGATGGTGATCGTTATTCTATGAGGCTAGCATGTTACATGTTAAATAAACATGAGAATAGATCTTTCTACGAGTGGTTAGCAAATGTTAAGTTCCCTGATGGTTTTGCTTCAAACATTGCTCGATGTGTTAATGTGTTTGAAGCAAAGATCTTAGGCATGAAAAGTCACGATTGTCATATTTTCATACAAAGATTGCTGCCAGTTGTGATTGGTGGATACTTTACTAGTGATGTTCGACAAGCTTTGACTGAGTTAAGTACATTCTTTAAAAAACTTTGTGCACGGGCATTAAACATTAATGTCCTACAGCGGCTACAAACTGACATCTCTATTATTCTTTGTAAGTTGAAAATGATATTTCCACCTGCATTCTTTGATATAATGGTGCATGTCGTTATTCATTTGGCACAAGAGGCATTACTTGCGGGACCTGTGCAATATAGGTGGATGTATCCTTTTGAAAGGTATCGAGGAAAGTTTAAGTGTTATGTCAAAAATAAGGCTCGGCCGGAAGGCTCAATTGTTGAGGCATATGTTCATGTCGAGTGCCTTACATTTTGTGTGGTGTATATCCATGACATCGAGACTGCATTTAATAGAGAAGAACGAAATGTGGATGTCGGTCAAGACCATCGAAAAGGAAGTTTGCCTGTTTTCTCCCAAAAGATTCGTCCAATGGGTTCGTCCTTCGTTGAAAGACTAGATGATCCGCTATTTGCAAAGGCCCAGTGGTATGTGCTCAAGAATTGCCCTGAGATTCAACACTTCCTAGAGTAAGTCTAGTACCCTAACTTCAAACCTGTCATATTTAATCTTCCCTACAATATAGCTGCAAATCAAGTTTTCATGTTCATTGTCTATGGGTGTAGTCAGCACTATAACAAAGATTAAAGAAGAGGACACCAACAACGTTGACTTAAGGCACCAAACCGCATTTCCTAACTGGTTCAAGGACAAAGTAAGTTATGACATTTCAAACAACACATTGATACATGTTTCCCTATCATAATATATTTCATTTCTCGCAATTCCTAATCTTAAGATTGTGTTTAATGCTTCCAATAGATTCGAGAATTGTGCAACTTGAATCCGGGTGAAGTTACTGATGAAATTTATGCTCTAGCATGTGGACCAGATCCAACAGTTGGGTTATATGGTGGATGCATAATGAATGGAATCAGGTTCCACACAAAAGACCACGAACAACACCGACGCAGTCAAAATAGTAGGATCATTGTTCCAGGAGTACATTAGTCGAAGCCGGTTGATTTCTATGGTGTGTTGATGGATATTTTGGAATTACGCTACATGGGCTGGCATCTTCTATACTTGTTTAAATGTGATTGGTGGGACGTTGGTGATCATAAAAGAGGCATACGTGTAGGCGAAGTAGAGGAGAAAGGATTAGTCTTTATAATTATATAAAAGTATAATTTCATATACTGAAATACTACTTGCCAGAGTTTGATGGCTACAATACCAATTAGTGGCAGTAGATCATAGCTAGTAGTGATGATCATGACATGAACGAGCTGTTTTCTTTAATTAATTTGATAGGGAGCTCACCCCTTCTTTAATTGATGCTTTCTCACAAGCCTGAGCGCTTAAAACTCCATCAAACTCTGGGAGATGGAGTAAAGTAGATGAAGATTTCTAAGAATTCCTGCTACAAGTATAATGTTTTTTCTAATGCTCTTAGAATTACTTAATGTCTTTCCTCTGTTAAAAATTGTACTTTTAGTTGCTATTTTAAGGTCTGGACTTGGCCATGCATGGCCATATATCCCTAAAATTTCAAATGTCCTTGTCTTTTCCCACTTGCATATGTTCATAAGTTGCAAAACTGAAGCTGGAACTTATACTAGTCTTGCGTTGAAACTTTTCATAGTTCAAACATTCTCTTTCTCTTAGACTATATATAATATTTATTAATTTTAATAATCATGTAGAATATAAGTATATTTTCTCCCGTGGGATGTATATTATATATATGATATCATGACCCAAAAAAATATCAATGGAAAAAGATCATATTTCATTTCTCATGCACCTAGTGCTTAATTAATTGTCATAGTCATAGTCTAATATGCACCTTGTGAAAAGCCATAGACTAAGTTATTTTTGTTATAATCATCATTTGTTTCAAAGGTGGGAATCTATAATTTTGCATTACTTGTTTATTGGAGGGAAAATATTAGGCTTGCTTTGTCATAGATATGCACTCCTCTCTTTTTATCTTTCTCTATCATGTTGATCATTATAATGAGACTTAAACACAATTCCTATGGACTTAGTTTTTTATTTTTTTTTATTTTTTTATTTTTTTATTTTATTAAAGAGAAGGTAATCACATGTCCATTAGTGACCCCTGCCCATGTTTTATTAATGAGCCCTCACTTTTGGCGAAGGAATACCGTGGTTACAATTACTGTACTTGAATTTTACAAAAGAAAAAACAAACAGAAAAACCAAAAAAATGCCAAGTACCAAAACTTATACCAAGAATACCTGTCAAAGCCATACTATTTATAAATTAAAACACCAGCAACACAACGCCTGATGTACGCCACCAACTTCATTCCGCAGATACATCTCAAACCTTCAACACTTCCTATGCTTAGCTAGCCCACTTGAGTCCGTTCTAATAATCCCCTTAAGCAGATGAGGAAGTTGCGTATGTCCTAGCCATTCATGTGATATACCACTACCTCCGAGACGGGCCAAAAAATCAGCCGCCTTATTTCCTTCTCGATATATATGATTAACATAATAGTTCATCTCAGTCAACATATTTACTATTTCTTCCCAGAAGTCCTCTAGGTACCAAAGTGTACACCTTTCGTGCTTTATCCAATTCACTACTATCAACGAATCCATTTCAATAATCAGGTTGTTGAACCCAAATCTTTTACAATGTTTTAGTCCTTTACTGAGTGCCATAACTTCTGCAAGGTTATTACTTCCATGACCAATCGATTCGGAAAAAGCATATGCCACTTTCTTGAACTCATTCCTGACTACTCCTCCAGCACCCATGGTACCAGGATTATTAATACTACTTCCATCCACATTCATTTTAAGCCATCCTCTCGCCGGCTTTTCCCACCTTACTACCTTAATAATTTCCTTCTTCCTTGCATTAATAATAAGATTCAGCGATTTTAACACTTTTACATCATTGTCCTTCAGTCGAGAATCCTTATTTATTTTAATACCCACCCAATGAATCCAATATTTTACTGCTCTCCATAAAACATGAACCTTCTCCTTCTTCCCTTCCATCCTGGATTTGCATCTCCACTTTCATAAATTCCAAGAAATTATCCCAGGTATGAATCCGATAAGATTGCCGAGTTGCGATGACTTTGATGCTCTTTGAAACCAAGCCTCCATTGTTGCCTTCCCCGAACGATTGGGGACAAATGGCACTCCCAAGATATGTGAACTGAACTTCCAAATGGCCATAGCAATGTCCCCACTATATAACACATGATTAATATCCTTTAAAGCCCCATATTGACAGCACTCACACTTGGAGACTAAAGGCGCTCCTAGACTTCTAATACGTGCATCCACACCAAGGCCCGAATTTAGAGCCTTCCACATAAACACCAAAAACTTCATAGGCACTGCTACATTCCATATCCATTCCGACCCTTGGCACTTAGGACTACTCTCCTGGACCAACGACCAGACACTCCTAGTCTTGAAAGATCCATCGGAATTGCCCATCCAGATAAGCTTTTCATGCCCTCGCCTTCTACCCTTAATTTCTTGCATTATATTTTCAGCATTTTCAGACCCTACTAACTGCTCCAGTTTATCCCTTTCCCAGTTCTTGTTTTGAATAATGTGTTTTACCTTCAACTCTGAGTCTCCCACAATCGGATGTTGTTCCCTTAAAGTACCTGAGCTAAACCAATTATCTTTCCAAAAGGAAACATTTCCTTCACGAACTATCCACTCGACTTTAAAAGGACAAACGAAATTTCCTTGGCTATTGATTTCCAGAACCTAGTACCTCTAGAATGATTGATCTCCAGTGGATGCACACCATGCATGTACTTCTCACTAAAGAATTTCTGCCATATAGAGTTCGAACAAAGGAGATTCCAGGCAAATTTAGTATGTAATGATCTGTGAACCTCGACCAAACTCCTCAACCCAATCCCTCCCTCGTCCACTGGTTTGCATATTTTATCCCATTTAATCCATTTTCTTTTAGGACTTCCATTCCAAGAACCCCAGAAGAAAGTACTAAACATCTTAATGATTTGGGAATATACCATTTTTGGAACGTGCATCACCGAAAGAAGATGAATTGGCATACTTGACAATACTTGTTTTAAGAGGACCAACCTTGCCCCAGCAGAAAGCAAGTTAATTTTCCAGCCTTGAATCTTGTTTCAGATTTTCTGAATAATATCCTGGAAGTGTACTAATTTCAATCTACCAGAAACTATTGGTACTCCTAAATATTTGAACGGAAACACCCCTTCCGAGAACTGAGTGCTGGACAATACTCTCCTCCTTCTGGTATTACTAATATTTTTTGAGAAGAAAATTTGAGGTTTGGCAGTATTTACCTGTTGTCCCGACCATGAAGCATAAGTGCGCAACGTGCCAATGATCTCAATGATAGACAATTTTCCACCATTGGTAAAAATTACCATATCATCAGCATATAGTAAATGAGAAATTAAAGGGCTATTCCTTGGAAGTGAATAACATTTAATTTTCATATCGCTAAATTTCTTTTTAATCAACCGTGAAAGAATTTCCTCCACCAAAATAAATAAATATGGAGATAAAGGATCTCCTTGACGTAAACCTCTTCCACCGTTAAAGAATCCTTTTGTAGTGTCATTCATGATAATAGAAAACCAAGGCGTAGTCACACATTGCATTAATAATTGTTGCACTTTTTGGGAAAAACCAAAAGCCTCCAATACCTGAAATAAGAACTTCCAATCAATAGTATAATATGCTTTTGCAAAATCAATTTTCATCAAAACATTACCTCCTCGGACTAATTTATTAATGTCATGAATAAGTTCCTGAGGAAGACTAATACTTTCGAAAATACTTCTCCCTGGCAGAAATGCTCCTTGCTCCTTAGAGATGATACCGTTAAACAGAGTTGTGAATCGGGTCACTAGAATCTTTGAACAAATTTTATAAACCACAGAATAAAGACTGATTGGTCTAAAATTCCCAAAGGATGTGGGGTTCGGTACTTTGGGAAGTAGGACAATATAAGATGCAATGTAGAATCTTGGAAACTCAGCCCCGCCAAAAAAATCAATAACTGCTTCAAATAAATCTTCTTGTACTATGGACCAACAGTACTAAAAAACCCTGATCCAAAACCATCCGGACCAGGACTGCTTTCCTTAGGAATAGAGAACAAGGTGTTTTTCACTTCTTCTATTGAAGGATTACTCCCAAAAGAATTGTTATCTTCTTCGGACACAGTACCCGTAATTAACTTAGCCCAATTAGGCTGAACATTTGTCGAGTTTTATTTGAGGAAACTCTCGAAATACCTACAAGCCTCCTCATGGATACCTTCCGGGGAAGAGAGCACCCTGCCATCAGGTAACTTCATTTCCATCACCACATTATGTTTTTTGGACTGTAGTGCTCTAAAGAAAGCGGAGGACGCCTTTCCCTGCGAAACCCAATCATATTTAAATTGTTGGGCAAGTCTCGCTTCTTCCCTCTTTAGCCAGACATCAAGCTCCAATTTATTAGCTAACACTTCCTCTTCAATATCCTCAGAGAACCTTTCTTGCAAAATAGTTTCTCCTTCTTCCACTCTAGTTTCTAATTCTTTTATATGTTTCCCAGTCCAACCAAATACCTCCTTGTTCCAGGCTCTTAGAACCAGTTTGAGCCTCTTCAATTTTCCTGCTAGCTTCCACAATCCAGTTCCACTAATCCCTTCCAGCCAAGAACTATTGACGCACCTCCAAAAATCCTCATGTGTAGTCCACATAAACTGAAATTTAAAGGACACCAGACCATACCTAGAGGAAGATGCCGAGATACCCAAGAGCATTGAGGAATGATCTGAAGACCTCCTGGCCAGATACTGTATCCTACCTGAGGGGAATAAATCCATAAACTTCAGATTACACAAGGCTCTATCAAGCCTTGCCCATGATCTTGCCATCCCGGTTTGTCCATTGCACCAAGAGAATTTATTACCTGTAAATGGTATTTCCACCAGTCCGCCAGAATCAATGAAAGAACAGAACTCTTCCATTGCCGTAATTAGCCTAGGACCTCCACCCCTTCTTTCACTATCATTCCGTAAAATATTAAAATCTCCAATAATCAAATGAGGCAATGGAAAATTATTAATAGCTATCAGATCAGTCCTTAAGGACCTCCTATCTAAGTATCGGCATTTTGCATATACAGCAGAAATCAAGATATTGGAGTTAATGAGCAACGAGATATGCTGATTCGAGCCCTTGAAGAACGTCTTAGGATTTTTTTTGAGAGCTTGGTTTTACTCATTAAGTCGGAATCAGAGGACCCACCTTTTCCTTCGCAGGGTGAGGCAAACTATCCTCATCATTAGATTTTGAGGCCATACTATCATGTTCTTGATCAAAAAGAACCAATTGTAATTCCCCTGATTCTGCATGCCTTATCATTCCTTGTTTCATCACAACGTTAGCTTCCAACACATCCCTGGGAGGATTTACCTCGTCAGTCATCATGTGTTCCAAACCCGACATAGGCACCAATTCACCATCAGATTTCATCCCGCTTGATTCCCCACTCATCTTCGGAACTTCTTTATGGATTACAGGCTCTACTTCATCCCTAGGCACCTCAGATTCCAACAACCCAACCACTACTGCATTCTCGTCTTCTTGATCCTTGCTGGCCAGTTCTTGACTAAGTAAAATAGGGGATGGCTCAAGATCATTCCCAGACACTTCCTTCTTTGCCTGCTCTTCGTCTGCCTTCTCTTAGGAGTCCATACTTTATTAGATTTAATAGTTTTGATCCTTGTGAAATCTTTGCCTTCATTCTTCTTGGACTTACAAGTCTTCAGGTTATGTCCCTATATTTTACAGCAAGAACAGAATGCAGGCAGCGTCTCCTACTCTACCTCCTGGCATATACTTGAAGGATGCCTCGGCATCCCAATCCAAATGTAAGGAACTGGTTCTTGTTCAATATTCATAAGTACACATACCCTCGCGCCATCTGTTCTGGTGGCACAACGTGTAGCGTTATCCCTCGGCAAAAATATACCGACTGGAGCCACAATATTACGAAGAAATGATTCTTGATATAGGTTGGGGGGAAGGCCAGGAAGCATGATCCACACCGGCACCAGTGCAGGTTCCTCATCTTCTTTAAAGTCTATGGACCATTGAAATGTTCGGTATGCAGCTCCTTCCATTTCATTGCTTTCCCGGGAAAGAGCCTTCAAATAATCTTCTTCATTCGGGAACCTCACAAAGACATTTCGTGACTTACGCATCACAGAGACCACCGGTTGCGTTGAAAGGCCCCATCTGCTATGTATGAATCCTCTAATCCTATCCAACGATGGCCTTTGTTTCAAAAACTTCAAAACCAAAGAAAAATGAAACGGTACAGCAGATTGGTCCAGTTCTTCCTTTGTGAAATGCACTACAAACACTCCATCCACATACTTGGGTTGCCAGAGCGGAACAGAAACTTCCAGGATGGCCTGAGGGACATGTAGCAGTAGATCCACAAACGTCCGTGTTCTGGGGTGCAACGTAGGGGCTGGGTGCCGGCGGTGTCAGCCATGCACGTAGCAAACCCTCCTTAGGCAAGGAGGAAAACTTCTTGATTTCGTCTTTATTTCTTGGAGCCGTCTAGATTTTCTTGAAATTTCGTCCCACAAAGGGCCCTCCAATGGACTTAGTTGATTTTACACGTGCTATGGGGTTAGTGTTCTAGTTTGAGTATTCTTAACTACTTGAAGTTTTGTGATTAGGCTATTTATGGGTATTAGGACATGGTTTTATTGCTGATACTATATACTTTGAAAAACAACAGTTTGGAATGGAGTGGTTGTTTGACTTGCATTTTTTTTTTATAAAGAGCCGATGAACACCTGTCCAATAGTGCCCTGTCCCAATTTTATTGATATGCCCTCACTTGTGGTGGAGGAAAACCATGGTTACAGACCGACACCTGGTGGTTACAATTATAATCAAATTCTGAAACCAGGTGGAAAAAAAACACATTAGGAAACAAAGCGCCTAAACTAGACCGACACCTGTCCAATAGTCATATGAACAAAGCGCATTAATTAGATTAGCATTTAGCCCACACTCTAGATAATCCACACTGCCCATTGCACCAAGAGAATTTTCTTCCCTATGAATTCATGTCAATCAACCCATCCATAGCTGCTCTTGGCCTTGGTCTACCACCCCTCCTTTCCACATCCGAACGAATAATATTAAAGTCTCCAGCAAAAATTGAACCACTCCCTCCGTAATCCTTAACGATAGAAATTGATCTCCCATTCGGACAACCTGCACTTCCATCTCAGTTTTCCCAACGACCCAGATTTTTCCACCCACTTCCTCATTAGTTATTACATTATCAAAATTTAAAGATCCGCGTGTATCTTTGAGCTTTGTCAAAAATCTGGAATGGTTCCATTAGCACTACCATCTTCAGTTTAATTTTTTTATCTACTCCTTTAGTCGTCCCTTAGACCTTCTGATCCCCCTAATGTAAGAAACAAATATTGGACCTATCATATAGAGAATTTTGTGACTCGCGTGAGCACCCTCTTGGAGCTCCTGACTTTCTCAAAATGCCGTTTATGGTATTTCCTCTTCCCTGCTTCACCTTTTATTTCCGTGTGATACACTTTGTCCTATGGAAAAACCTCAGCATGTAAATCAGGTTCTGGGTCCGACATCGACCCTTCTTCCAAAAAGAAATCACCCTCCTGCAACTGTTCTTCCTCCCTCTGTTCTGTTAGCTTATCTTGGTCCAAAGCATCTGCGTCCTCCAGCCTATCTATATCCGCCTCTATTTCCTGCCAAGTTGGAAAATAATCCTGTTTCACCTCTTTTTTCCTTGGTGAGCCCTTATTCTTCCGCTCCTCGTCAGATTGTTCATTCATGTTAACCTGAACGTTTTCTTTATCCACTTCCAGCTCTTCTATCAACAAAGGTGATGAAGATTCCCTTGTTTCTAGATTTACCGTACAATCACTACTTTCTGCATTTTCTTTTCCCACAGTCACAGGAGGTATAGTTTTATCTTTTGGCTCTTCCACCATAGGCTGTTGTTGTCGAACCCATACTTTCTTTTCAATCTTCTCTTTTCCAGCACGGCAAGTGCGCATGTTATGCCCCTGAATTTTGCATGTAGAGCAGAACGCGGGTAGAGTTTCATATATTATTTCTTGCTTACGGCTAGACCCCATCCCAGGAGTCCCTATCCAAAAGTGAGTTAGAGGATCCTTGGCAGCATCCATCTCCACACAGATACGGGGCACCATCGGTGCGAGTCGCACAACGCGTGGGATTATCACGCCTTATAAATCTACCTATCGGAGCTGTAAATATTTTTAAGAAAGATTCATGGTAATAGTTTGGAGACAAACCTGGCAAGACTATCCATACCGGGACGATTGATGGTTCTTCTTCTTCTTTAAATTTTGGTGTCTAGTGAAATGGACGGTATGGAACCCCATCAATGTCGCAAGCTTCTCTTGACAGCGCCTTCATGCAATCTTCCTCCAAGTTCATGAGTATAAAAATATTCCGAGGATGCATCATTGTCGAAACAACCGGAGTTCCCTGAAGACTCCAGCTATTGCGGATGAAAGTCCGAATGGCATCCATAGAGGGACGCTTCCGAAGGAATTTCAAAACAATAGAGAACCTAAAGGGTTCTGCAGAACGATGTATTTCCTCCTTTGAGAATTGAAAAAATATTTCTCCATCCTTAGTTTTCGGCACTCTGTGTGACACAGCCAACTTGGGAAGAGGTTGGGGCACCACCGATACAAGATCCACGAACAATCTTTGTCCTATGTTTCCAGCAGCTGCCATGCAGCCTTACGTGACAAGAAGGCTCAAGAAGAGCTTTCAAGAATAGCCATTGTTCTTGGTGCCTTTTTTTGTTTTCCTGGTAAATATGAGGTGGCCCTTGCAAATGACTTGCATTTGACCATACACTACTAATATTTGGCATTCTTTATCTAATTTTGCAGCTATCAGTTATAGGGACTAAGGAGACCAAGGGTGAAGATAGAGTGCCTGAGTAGAACAAACTTACATATCCAAGCCTCCATGCATGCAGCTTTAAGAAGAATGCTCCATCAAAGATATATAGAGAATGAAGTACTAAACCTTGTATGAACTTGCACATGATGAAGTTGTTTGGATTACTACAAATGTTTCTAAAATGTTGTCTGTCTGCCTCAAACTATGCTTTATGTAAGTATATGCATGTTGGTGACTATAATGACAATATATAATATCAATATATGTATGTTGATATAGGACACTATGCTGATTGAATTACAGTGGTTAATTATGAATTGAAAGTAATTAGGAATTAATGTTTATTAAATGATTGAGAAGTAATTAGGAATTGACCAGGAAAATATGTGGCAAATTCATATACAATTGAGTAAATTGACCAGGATAATTTGTAACACCCCCGTTTTTACGTGTTTTTTATTGAAGGGCTTTTTAATTTAATATCTGTTTTTTTGAGCCGTTTAATTTAATTTAAACGTGTTTACGCGAGATTAGTTTTATGTGCTTTTATGATTTTAATTAGTGTTCTACAATTAAAATACCTTTTATTTTAAAGTATGTTTATTACTGGAGTTTAATATTTTATTTTAATTAGTTTTGAGTTTATTCTGACTTATTTAATTTACTGTTTTAAAAATAGTTTTTTTGAGGATCAATTGTGACCCAAAAGTTGTGAGGATTGGACCTCATTTCTTTTCCCCATCTTTTCTTTTCTTTTTCCTCTTCCTTTTCTTTTCTTTCTTTCTTCTTTTCGACTCATTCCCGTTCGTATTTCCTCTCTCCCAGCTCGACCCTCTCTCTCTCCTCTCTCACGTTTAGTTCGGTTGTCCCCTCCCCGTCGTCGTTGCTGGCCGCCGTGGTCGACGCCGCCGGTGCCATTCGAGTCCCCGTGTGTCGGCAACCTTACCCCTTCAATTTCAGGCCGGCTAGCACCGCCGTTTGCCGCCAGGAGCCGTGCAAAGCCATGGGCTTCTCTTAGCCGTTCCGCCGCCGTCTGGCCACCATTTCTTCACCACTTCATCACCGGCCCCTTGCCGTCCTAACCGATCCATTTTCGGCCCCGATCCGTCGCTGGAGCCGCCCCAACGAACAGCCACTCCGATTTGAACTTCGTGGCCTTAAACCGCCGTTTCAGCCGCCACCCATGGCCAACCGTTGCTTCCACTATCTTCACCACCTTCCATAGGCCCTACCCTACCGTTCCCTAGTCTTCATTTGACCCCGTATAAATTTGGGTATATAGTGTATTTCGGCTATAGTGTTTTTACACTGTAGAGTTGCTATTTTGGTGCTTCCAACTACTCCGTGATCCTCCTAAAATTATTATATTGCGCTGTAAGTATTTTTCCAAAAGACTTTTAAGACTTTAATATATTTTTGCACTAACCTGCTTTATAAATTGTGTTTTGGTTATCTAGTTGTACTGATAACTGTTGGTTGTTGGTAACTAGTTGATTTCATGGCATTGTGCACGCATGCGTGGGTGTGTGATTTGAGAAACTGTGTTTAATATGAAAAGGCTTTTCGGGTGCGTGTATCAACCCCAAGCCGAGATGGGGTATTATCTCGGTGGAGCTCCTCTGGACACTCGAGAGCAGAATATACTGAGTGTCGTCCCTTGGGGCTTTTTCCCGGAACTTGGACGGGATGGTAGCGCTCTCGATCCGACTCCGTGACTCCTCAGGCTGGCGGGGGTCAGAGGATGCTTGGCTATGTACTCGGTGGGCGCGGAACTGGGCATCACTCATGTATCACTCGCACGGTCGTTACCCATGAGGTGAAGAAGAGAGCCAAAGTATGTGGATGGTCCCTAGGGGAGGCCATGGTGCATACCGCTAAAATTGGAATTAGTGGAATTATTCCTGGTTTTAGTTTTGTGCCAAATGGTGTTTTTTGGCGCGTGTGGAAAAATTGTGATTTTCGAGAAATGGTGTTTTTCTCGGGTTTGCGCTTTGGTCATCATGTGCATGCATAGAGTTAGTTGTTTTAGTATATTTATTGTCTTGGAACTTTTTGGGTTTTACTTACCTGCGATACCATCTTTTTGGTACTGTAGATTTTGATGCAGGTTTTGATGAGGCTGAGCCCGAGGATGCGGCTCCGCCTGAGGAGTGGGGACATTGGCTATGTTTGTATTTGAAGATTATCTTTCGCTTATGCTTATTGTATTTTATTTGATTGGATGTTGATTTGTAAACAAAAATCGTATTATGTTGACATGTGGATTTTCAGTACTTTTGTATTGTACTAAACTCTGGTACTTAGTTATTTGACTTAACCTTTCCGCTGCTTTGTTTTTATACACGTGTTGCATTACACACAGTCAGCACATGTCGATGGGGTGCGTGACCATGTTATCATCATCCCAGCGTCTTGATTTCCGTGTGTGTCCGTACATGGAAGTTAGGGGTGCCACAGGTGGTATCAGAGCGGTTTGGCTCTGGGTAAAGCCACGTGTCCCTTAGGTGAAGTACCAGAATCTTTTTTTTAAGCTTGATTTGAAGTAGTTTTGAAATTATTTCTTTTTTGTATGATGTGTTGTTTTATTTATTTTAAATTGTTTTATTATTTTGTTTTGTGTTCTAATCGGAACTAAAGTGTGGTTGAGGATTACGCTTTAACAGAAAATGGTAAGGCCAAGAAGACAAGATAAGGAACCTATGGAGGAATCGTCTCACCGCGAGATTGATAATGCCATTGCCAGAGCTTTGACTAGAATGGCAGACCTCTTTCATCAAAATATCAGACCGCCACTAGTTGACCAAAATTTGGTTATGCAAGTGGGGTGCTCTTATTAGAGGTTTCTTAAGCATAGGACCCCCATGTTCTTTGGTGTAGAAGATCCACTCCAAGCTGAAGGTTGGATCAATGGAATTGAGATGACGTTTGAGATTTGTGGGTGCACGGAAGCTCAACAAGTTTTGTATGCTAGTTATTTGTTGCAAGGAGAAGCAGCAAATTGGTGGAGAGCGAAGCGGAATCTCCTGGAAAGAGAGTTTGGATCTTTAGCAGCTGTGTCTTGGCAGCGTTTTAAGAAGGAGTTTGATGATAGATTTTTCCCTCCTGCTGTAAGAAGGCAGAAAGCTCGGGAATTTAATAATCTAGTTCAGGGGAATATGACTGTGGACCAATACTCACGTGCTTTCTTGGAGCTTGGGCGTTTTGCACCCCATCTTATTGTCACTGAGGAGTTTCAGGAAGAGTTCGCCTTTATGATTTTTATGCTTGTACATTGTTTGACTCTGGGGCATCTCAATCTTTTGTATCAGCCACCTTTGCGCGACTGTGTAACTTGGTCACAGAGCCCTTACCCCAATTTTTGGTTGTGGCTCTTCCTAATGGGGAGATGGTGTGTTGCTCCAAAATCGAGTTGGGTTGTCCTTTGGATTTTGGTGGAAGGACGCTTGATGCAGATTTAATTGTTTTTCAGTTGCTGGGTTTTGATATTATTCTTGTTATGGACTGGTTGTATCGATATTCTGCAAGTATTAATTGCAGAAATCGGATGGTTAGCTTTCAACTTCCGGATGGGGATTATTTGGAATATGTGGGAAGTAAGTTGAAGGCGAAGCCGACAGTTATATCTGCAGTGGAAGCAAAGAGAGATATAGCTTGTGGAGCTGATGCATATTTGGTTCAAGTGGTGTCTGCGCGATCCGAGAAGAAGTCTTTAGTGGCCATTTCGGTTGTAGAAGAATTTCCAGATGTGTTTGCAGATGATTTGCCAGGGTTGCCTCCTGTGCACAAGGCTCCATACCGTATGGCACCAGCTGAATTGAAAGAGTTGAAGATTCAGTTGCAAGAATTGGTTGACAAGGGTTTTATTCAGCCAAGTACGTCGCCTTGGGGAGCTCCAGTTTTGTTTGTCAAGAAGAAAGATGGTTCTCTCAGAATGTGTATCGACTACCTGGAACTTAATAAAGTGACCATCAAGAATAAGTACCCGCTTCCCCGTATAGATGATTTATTTGATCAGCTTCAAGGAGCAGCTATTTTCTCCAAGATTGACTTGAGATCAGGATACTACCAGTTGAGGATAAGGGATAAAGATATTCCCAAGACTACTTTTAGGTCGCGGTATGGTCATTATGAGTTCAAGGTGATGCCTTTTGGGTTGATTAATGCTCCTGCAGCTTTTATGGATTTGATGAACCGAGTATTTCCACCTTATCTGGATTCTTTTGTGGTGGTATTTATTGATGATATTATGATTTATTCTCGAGACTTGGAAGAGCATGCTTATCATCTTCATCTGGTGCTTGGGAAATTAAGAGAGCATCAGTTGTATGCTAAGCTTAGTAAATGTGAATTTTGGCTGGAAGAAGTCAAATTTCTTGGGCATGTGATTTCTCGAGATGGAGTGGCAGTAGATCCTAGCAAGGTAGAAGCTGTTTTGTCTTGGCCTCGTCCTTCAACGGTGTGCGAGATTCGGAGCTTCTTGAGACTTGCCGGGTATTATCGGAGATTTGTTGAAGGTTTTTTTTTATTATCCGGACCTCTCACCGCTTTGACTAGAAAGAATGCTGAATTTGTTTGGTCAGATAAGTGCGAGAGAAGTTTCCAAGAATTGAAGAAGAGACTGACAACAGCTCCTGTTTTGGCACTTCCGGAGCCACACAAGCCGTTTGTGGTATTTAGTGATGCATCTAAGTTTGGATTGGGATGTGTTCTTATGCAAGAGCGATGAGTTGTTGCTTATGCATCTCGTCAGTTGAAAGTTCATGAGAAGAATTATCCTACTCATGATTTGGAGTTGGCAGCTGTGGTGTTTGCTCTTAAGATTTGGCGTCATTATCTGTATGGAGAAGTCTGTGAAGTCTTCACTGATCACAAGAGTTTGAAGCATTTGTTTTCTCAGAAGAATCTCAACATGAGGCAGAGGCAATGGTTAGAGCTGATTAGCGACTATCAATGTGAGATCAAGTATCATCCAGGGAAAGCTAATCTAGTTGCTGATACTTTGAGTAGGAAGTCTCAGTTAGTGGATGAGGCAGAATCGTCTGGATTGGACTCTCTTCTTTATGGGATGAGGAGACTTCTTATTGAGTGTTCGCAGCAGGAAGAATTGCTCTCTTCAGTTTTGAATGTTCGAGTAGTTGATTTTGAAGAATTGAAGACTCTCCAGAGAAGGGATTAAAGTTGTTAGATATTAGAAAGAGAGTCAGAAAGTCTAGAGGACCCATGCACTATAGTTTGGATAAAGATGGTGTTCTTCGATTTCGGAATCGAAGAGTGATTCTCAGAGATTCAGAATTTAAGGAGCGAATCTTGGCAGAAGCTCATATGGCTCCTTATTCAGTTCATCCTGGAAGCACAAAGATGTATCGAGATTTAAGGAGAAATTTCTGGTGGGAAGGTNTCTTGGCAGAAGCTCATACGGCTCCTTATTCAGTTCATCCTGGAAGCACAAAGATGTATCGAGATTTAAAGAGAAATTTCTGGTGGGAAGGTATGAAGACGGATATTGCCATGTTTATTCCGAAGTGTGATACATGCCGTCAAGTCAAGGCTGAGCATCAGAGACCTGCTGGTAAACTTCAACCTCTCCCTATTCCTGAGTGGAAGTGGGATGACATTTCTATGGATTTTGTAGTAGGTCTTCCGAGGACTCCTAGTGGAAAGAATTCAGTTTGGGTGATTATGGATCGGTTAACCAAGAGTGCCCTTTTCTTGCCTGTAAATAATGCCGACTCTTTGGGTAAATTAGCACGGTTGTATGTTAAGGAGATTGTGAGGTTGCATGGAGTACCCAAGAGTATTGTGTCGGACAGAGACTCGCGGTTCACGTCGCGTTTTTGGAAGAGTTTGTAGGCAGCGCTAGGCACTAATTTGAAGTTCAGTACTGCTTATCATCCTCAAACTAACAGTCAGTCCGAGCGTACTATTCAGACTCTAGAGGATATGTTACAGGCTTGTGTTATGGAATTTCAAGGGAGTTGGGAAAATCAGTTGTCGTTGATAGAATTTGCTTATAATAATAGTTTTCATGCTTCCATTCAGTTGGCTCCGTATGAAGCGTTGTATGGGAGGAAGTGTAGATCACTTTTGTGTTGGGATGAAGTGGGTGAGAGTAAATTAATTGGGCTTGAGTTGATTCGAGAAATGAAAGATCAAGTTCGGGTTATAAGAACTAAAATGGCGGAAGCACAAAGTCGTCAGAAACATTATGCAGATACGAGGAGAAGAGACTTATCTTTTGAGGAAGGTGATNGATTTTGTAGTAGGTCTTCTGAGAACTCCTAGTGGAAAGAATTCAGTTTGGGTGATCGTGGATCGGTTGACCAAGAGTGCCCATTTCTTGCCTGTAAATAATGATGACTGTTTGGGTAAATTAGCACGGTTGTATGTTAAGGAAGTTGTGAGGTTACATGGAGTACCCAAGAGTATTGTGTCGGACAGAGACCCGCGGTTCACGTCGCATTTTTGGAAGAGTTTGCAGGTAGTCCTAGGCACTAATTTGAAGTTCAGTACTGCTTATCATCCTCAAACTGACGGTCAGTCCGAGCGTACTATTCAGACTCTGGAGGATATGTTACGGGCATGTGTTATGAAATTTCAAGAGAGTTGAGAAAATCAGATGTCGTTGATAGAATTTGCTTATAATAACAGTTTTCATGCTTCCATTCAGATGGCCCCGTATGAAGCTTTGTATGGGAGGAAGTGTAGATCACCTTTGTGTTGGGATGAAGTGGGTGAGAGTAAATTAATTGGACCTAAGTTGATTCAAGAAATGAAAGATCAAGTTCGGGTTATAAGAGCTAAAATGGCAGTAGCGTAGAGTCGACATAAAAGTTATGCAGATACGAGGAGAAAAGACTTATCTTTTGAGGAAGGTGATTGGGTTTATCTTAAAGTCTCTCCTATGAAAGGCGTTAAGTGCTTTGGTAAGAGAGGAAAGCTTAGCCCAAGGTATGTTGGACCTTTTCAGATTTTGGAGAAGGTTGGGGTTGTTGCTTACAGAATTTCCCTACCAGAGTATTTTGGAGAAGTTCATGATGTGTTCCATGTGTCTTCGTTGAAGAAAAGTTTTGGTCAGCAAGAGCCGCGTTTTGTCGACCCAGAACGCATTCAACTTCAGCCTGACCTTACTTGAGGTTACCCCGACGCAGATTGTAGATCGGAAGGAGCAAAGGTTGAGGTCTAAGTCGATACCTTTGGTGAAGGTAGCTTGGGGTAATCCATTGGCTCAAGATTTCTCTTGGGAAAGAGAAACGGACATGAGGGAGTAATACTCGTATTTGTTTGGATAAATGGCTGTATGTCTCTTAAGCCTACTTTTTGTCGCATTTCATGCCTGTCTTTAGCATTGATGTTTGACCCTACAATCTCGGGGACGAAATTTATTTTAAGGGGGGGGAGGTTGTAACACCCCGGTTTTTACGTTCTTTTTATTGAAGGGCTTTTTAATTTAATATCTATTTTTTTAGCCGTTTAATTTAATTTAAACGTGTTTACGCGAGATTAGTTTGATGTGCTTTTATGATTTTAATTAGTGTTCTACAATTAAATTGCCTTTTATTTTAAAGTATGTTTATTACTGGAGTTTAATATTTTATTTTAATTAGTTTTGAGTTTATTCTGACTTATTTAATTTACTGTTTTAAAAATAGTTTTTTTGAGGATCAGTTGTGACCCAAAAGTTGTGAGGATTGGACCTCATTTCTTTTCCCCATCTTTTCTTTTCTTTTTCCTCTTCCTTTTCTTTTCTTTCTTTCTTCTTTTCGGCTCATTCCCGCTCGTATTTCCTCTGTCCCAGCTCGACCCCCTCTCTCTCTCCTCTCTCACGTTCAGTTCGGTTGTCCCCTCCCCGTCGCCATTGCCGGCCGCCGTGTTCGACACCGTCGGTGCCATTCGAGTCCCCGTGTGCCAGCAACCTTACCCCTTCAATTTCAGGCCGGCTAGCGCCGCCGTTTGCCGCCAGGAGCCATGTGAATCCGCGGGCCTCTCCCTACCCTACCATTCCCTATTCTTTGTTTGACCCCGTGTAAATTTGGGTATACAGTGTATTTCGGCCACAGTGCTTTTACACTGTAGAGTTGCTGTTTTGGTGCTTCCAGCTACTCCGTGATCCTCCTAAAATTATTATATTGCGCTGCAAGTATTTCTCCAAAAGACTTTTAAGACTTTAATATATTTTTACACTAACCTGTTTTATAAACTGTGTTTTGGTTATCTGGTTGTACTGATAACTGTTGGTTGTTGGTAACTGGTTGATTTCATGGCATTGTGCACGCATGTGTGGGTGTGTGATTTGAGAAACTGTGTTTAATATGAAAAAGTCTTTTCGGGTGCGTGTGTATCACCCCCAAGCCGAGATGGGGTATTATCTCGGTGGAGCTCCTCTGGACACTCGGAAGAGCGGAATATACTGAGTGTCGTCCCTTGGGGCTTTTGCCCGGGACTTGGACGGGATGGTAGCACTCTCAATCCGACTCAGTGACTCCTCGGGCTGGCGGGGGTCAGAGGATGCTTGGCTACGTACGTGGTGGGCGCGGAACTGGGCATCACTCATGTATCACTCGCACGGTCGTTACCCGTGGGGTGAAGAAGAGAGCCACAGTATGTGGATGGTCCCTAGGGGAGACCATGGTGCATACCGCTAAAATTAGAATTAATGGAATTATTCCTGGTTTTAGTTTTGTGCCAAATGGTGTTTTTTGGCGTGTGGAAAAATTGTGATTTTCGAGAAATGGTGTTTTTCTCGGGTTTGCGCTTTGGTCATCATGTGCATGCATAGAGTTAGTTGTTTTAATATATTTATTGTCTTGGAGCTTTTTGGGTTTTACTTACCTGCGGTACCATCTTTTTGGTACTGTAGATTTTGATGCAGGTTTTGATGAGCCTGAGCCCGAGGATGTGGCTCCGCTTGAGGAGTAGGGACATTGGCTATGTTTGTATTTGAAGATTATCTTTCGCTTATGCTTATTGTATTTTATTTGATTGGATGTTGATTTGTAAACAAAAATCGTATTATGTTGACATGTGGATTTTCAGTACTTTTGTATTGTACTAAACTCTGGTACTTAGTTATTTGACTTAACATTTCCGCTGCTTTGTTTTTGTACACGTGTTGCATTACAGACACTCAGCACATGTCGATAGGGTGCGTGACCGTGTTGTCATCATCTCGGCGTCTCGATTTCCGTGTGTGTCCATACATGGAAGTTGGAGGGGCCACATAATTAGTGGTTCAAATGTGGGCATTAATTGTGGCATAATTAATGGTTAATATTGGTTCATGCTCAAAATAGAATTTTATCCCCAAGAATGCAATGTAGGAAATTTAATCATGTGGCAAAACAGTTTGTGTAAAGAAAGCACTAAATGAACAATTACTGATGAAAAAATAGGTTCGCCAGAATTAATTCCTGTGATATCAGCACGTGTAAAAAAACTAATTCCCGCTAAATGTTTTAGCTAGAAATACTTTTTCGGCAGGGTTATAACACAAGAAAAACATTTGATAAGAAAAAAGAAAAATTTCTTACAACCTGTTCTTGTCCAAAATAGTTATTTATGGCGAATACATTAGTCGGTAAAATACATTTTTGAAGAATAGTGTATGTCGGAAGTATGTAATTCTTAAGATATTAACACGTAGGAAAAAATATTACCCGCCAAATCAGAAGTACTTTTCCAGCAGGATTCTAACGCAGGAAAAACTTTTGATATGAAAAAAAGAAAATTTCTTGCGACCTGTTCTTGTCCAAAATAGTTATTTATGGTGAAATTATTAGTCGGTAAGAAGCATTTTTGAAGAACAAAGTATGTCGCAAGTATGTAATTCTTAAGATATTACTCGTGGAAAAAAATTATTTCCCGCTAAATGGTTAGCAAGAAATATGTATTCTCGAAAGTTTTCACTGCAAGAAAAAATTGTTACAAATGAACCTTCTGCTAGGGAAAAAATATTTACGGCCATATCTGTCGCAGGAAAAGGAAATTTCGGCTACATAACTCCTCAGAAAAAACTTTTCCCGGGAGCAAGGCACACTTTTGTTGTCGATATTTCTTACGAAACTATGTAGTTCCAACGACGGATGTTTGCCAGAAAAAATATTGTTTTGGACAGCAATTTCATTTGGGGTAATTGGTAGTATCCATTGCCAGTTATTTTCCATGACTCTCCTACGAGGATATCCAGTGGGAAAAAGTTATTTGTGGCAAGAATTATGACTATTTCAGACAAAAATTATCCTGGGAAAAACTACTATTTGTTGTAGTGGGCCTTTTCGAGATAATCCAAGACTATCAACTTAAAATTTTAAAAATCTTCATCATTAGACCCGTATCCCCCTGCATCACCTTGTTCATATTAGTTGAGAGTACAATATTGAACAAGCTAGGCCTTTACTTCATGTGGCAACGTTTGTGCATTCCAATTTATAAGGATCTAAAGATTGCCCGTTAGTTTGCATTCATTATTTGTGGATGACTTTGTGATTTTTGTAAACCATTTGAAATCCTGTTTGAAGGTAAGGCTGTAAAATGAACAAGCTACTCGACTAATAGTTTGAGTTCGACTCAATTAAACTTGAAATTCACTCGAATTGAATATTAAATGGACCATTCGTAAACACAAAATTAGGCTCGATTATTAAACGACACAAACTTGTATAAAGCTCGACCGACTTGAATAATGTTTGTAAACAAACTCGTATGAAACTCAACTCGACTCGTCAAGTCAACTTGTCAATTGTACTCTTATATATGTATACATATATAACACAATATATATAATAGCCAAAATTTATATATTTATTATTAATTATGTATATAGAATTATAGTGACTTATAGTTATAGTCCACTACAAAATTTAATTTATAATATTAATATATCATATTGATATATTTATCTTACTCTTATCAAATATTGAATTGTCATATAAAAATTTATGCTTACAGACTATAGTCATAACTTATTAACTTATAACTTATCACTTATGATTCTATCATTCTATGAATTACTATTAAAGACTTTACTACAATATTGTTATTAATCGATCATTATATCATTATTAAAGACTTATCACTTATGATTATGTCATTATATGGGAATTTATGAAATTACAAAGTACTTGTGATTCTATCATTCTATGAACTACTATTAATAACTTATCACTAGTTATTAATCTTATTACTTTATATATGATTAATCACTAGACTCTAGTAATATTTTATTCATAAGATTATATAAACTATAGTAATGTACATATTTAGTGTTAATATCTATTATTAATTAATAAGCTCATACGAGTAGACTACTAGACTAGTGTCTATTGTGTAGTGAGTCTAGTGACTAGTAGTAGTAATCTAGTATTAATTGTTACATATGCATTATAACTACAAGCATAAATAATATTATTATTTTATGCAAATATAAAACCGCAGGGTATCAATATACAAGTATCAATATGCACATTTTGTAGTTTTTTTTGAAAATAGAGATCTCGTTCCATTCATTAAACGGACATACAAGATTGACTTAAAAAAGTCAATTACAAACATTAACAGCTTCCCAACACACAACCGTGGCTGACATGGTCTAGTCCGGCACATCTCTTCAGACCTAAGTCTAAGAGATTGCACACCTCTGTCCAAGACAGAGGTAACAGTAACCCACTAAAAAAACTCCATACCCGACTAATCGGGATATAGAGGGGAAACACCCCGCCAACTCCGCCTATGCGGAGGGGGGAGAAACTCCATTCCGGACCTAGTCCGAATGGGAAGCAGTAAGGGATATAAATAACTAGAAAATAAAACAAGATAAAAGAAATTACATTGTGAAAACACTGTAAAATGGAAAACCAGTGCACAAAAACAACAAGTGGAGAGAAAACGATGGTCGAGCTATGAAGATCCAGAGACGCCTGCTCGGGAACTGCCGCACATTTCCGCTTCAGAGGGTTCCTTGGTGGCGCGTGAGGCCCACTCGCCGACGAGCTCCGAAATCTTCGACCCGCGCGTGCGGGCTACGCGCCGCTCCGGAGGAGGCCGCATTCGGAGGTTAAGCAGATCAGCGACAGGTAAAGCTCCTGGAGGGGCGCGTGTAGGAAGCTAATGACCGGAGAAGCTCGAACCGGCTACCCTCCCTTATTCGCCGAAATCCGAAAAAACTCAAAATAAACCACCGGAGACGAAGGGCTGGCGGGGAGAGGGAGGAGAGGAAGAGGAAGAAGGAGCCGAAGCTCCCCTTCCCCCCAACTGGATTCAGACGAGAGGGTTTTTAGAGAGAGAGGGTCTGGGTTAGAGAGAGAGGTCCAAGTACTTCTAGAATCTGCACATTTTGTAGTTAATAGACCGTATTAGTATAATAGTATTATTACATTATACTAATTAATATAACTATAATATTATATTATGAGAACTAAATTATAATGTTTGATAAAATATAATGTTAGACAATTTTATATAATTAAATACTATAAATAAATATAGTTTTTTTTTTTTACAACACTACCTGCTAGTTTTATAGTATACAACAATTAATGTGTATTATAATTTATAGACTATAGTATTATTTTTTTTTTTTGAAATTGACTATAGTAGTACAGTATTTAATTTTGTAGTTCCTTTATTTTACGTGTGGTCCTATGGAGTTCATGAGGGCCTGAGGTTATTATTTCAAACAATCTTAATTGTGAGCCATTGATTCCATACCCTAAAGCTAGGGTTACAAACTTACACGATGCTCATCTCATTTTGAACTTCAGCCGTTTCACTTTCATTGTCTCACACTTCGACTCACTCCTTCAAACCTTCACTCAGAACCATCGAGAAATCCTAGCCTCCAATGCTTATGCCGGTTACCTCCTTTCAGCCAGGGATTCTCAAGGGCTTTCAGCCACTGATTCTCAAGGGGCCGAGAGTGATATCGGCTGCAACTGTGAGAAACCCTAGCAGATGCAACTAGTGACCGTATTTTCGGGGAGCTGTGGCTGTAATCTCTCTCTAAGATCACAGCCGACTCGACAAACGGGTCATTAAACACATGCATTTATGACTCCCAACCAACTGAATCCTTGATTTCGTGATTGTGAAAAAATCCTTCTGAAGAGCTTGCCTACATATCTATGCTTGAAGCAAATTTTCCAATCCACATCGTTGTGAGTTTAACTTATTCTCCCTCCTATCTAGTGCTGTGTTATATTTATTTACTATAGATTTTAAATTTTTCATTTGCTTATCTGAGTTCTCTTGGGTTATTTGTCTATATTGTTGACTAGACTAAAGAGTGTGGAGATTTGGTCTTGGCTTTATGTTCTTGCTCCAAGTATTAAGGATGCTTTCTTTTAAATGTTTTGGTTGATTAATCTGATTCTATCTGATTCTTGCTTTATGTTCTTGCTTTAAGTATTTAAAGATGCTTTCTTGAACTTGTTTTGGTTGATTATAAATTATCCTATCTGGTTCTTGCTTCATGTTCTTGCTTCAACTATTTAATTATGCTTTTTTTAACATGTTTTTGTTGATTAATTTGATCCTATTTGGTTCTTGCTTTATGTTCTTGCTTTAAGTATTTAAAGATGCTTTATTTAACATGTTTTGGCTAATTATAAATTATCCTATCTGGTTCTTACTTCAACTATTTAATTATGCTTTCTTTAACATGTTTTGGTGGATTAATCTGATCATATTTGATTCTTGATTTATGTTCTTGGTTTAAGTATTTAAAGATGCTTTATTTAACATATCTTGGTTAATTAATCTTATCATTTCTTTAAAATGTTTATGTTCTTGCTTTAAGTATGAAATGGTGTTGTGCTTAATATGTTTTGGTTCATAAATCTTATATCCGTTCTATGTTTCTGTTCTTGCTTTAAGTATGAAATGGTGGTGTGTTTAACATGTTTTGGTTGATAAATTTTATCCAATCTATTCTATGTTTATGTTATTGAGGTGCCTTGCTTCTGGAAGCACATCGAGCAACCAAGGCAAGGCTATATACTAAAACTGTTCGAGTCAAAATTGCTTGACTTCAACATCTTTTAGTGGATTAGTATCAACTGTATCAACCTTGCCTTCTAGAGGCACTTTGAGCCATCAAGGCATGGTCGTATACCAAGACTATTAGAGTCAAATTTGTTTGACTTTAACATATTTTAGTATCCTTGCTTCTGGATGCACCTTGAGCCATCAATTCAAGGTTGTTTTTATAATAGTTGATTAATATAACCTGTATGATCAATGTTTATATGCTTATTTTATGTTTTTGGTTTTGTGTTTACAAAATAGCAAATGGATGATCGTATGAATGAATTTGATCTGAAGGAGGAGTATGAAAATTAAAACTCCATTGGGATTAACTTAGTAGAGCCCATATCTGATGATGATAGAGACATAGCAAATACTGAGGCCCCTAATACTGTCTTTTATGAAGCCCCAATAGAAGTGTAAGCAGTAGCCTATGAAAGAAAGAAGAGAAAGATGACTTCTGTTGTATGGAACGATTTTGTCAAAATTGAATGAGATGGGGCTAGACAACCTCAATGCAAGTGGTGTAAAACTTTGCTTAAAGCATCTGGATCGACTTTTACGACTACACTACGTGGGCACTTGCTAACTTGTTTGCCATACATGTGGTCTAAGAAAAAACATAAAGTTTTAACAGTTGAGTCTAAGGAGTCAGATGTTGGCTTCATTGTATCAAACTTTACCTATGATCGTAATAGGGTCCTAGAGCTTGCCTCTCATATGATACTATACCATAAATATCCATTTTCTTTAATGGAGCTTGTGATATTTAATAAGTTCATGAGTGCAAACACTCCATATTAGGAAAAAAATATCTTGGGCTGCTGTAAAGAAGGAATGCATGTGAACTTATGAGACTAAAAAGATGAAGTTAAAGGCTTTGCTTAAACCTGTTAACAAAGTTCATATCACAACTGACATGTGGACTTCTTGTAAAAATGTTTCATATAAGGTAGTGACATGTCATTTTATAGATACTTCAGAGACATGTGTTGAACTTTTGTAATGTGCCACCTCCACATACTGACATTCTTATTGCTGATGCTTTAGAAAAGTGTTTCCAAGATTGGGAAATTGAGAATAAAATTAGTTCAATTACTGTTGATAATACAAGTTCTAAAGATATTGCCATTAGGATCTTGAAAGATGATTTTAGATTGAAGAAAACATTGTCTGTTGGAGGGAAATTGTTTCATGTACGCTGTTATATACTAATTTACTTGTGTAGTGTGGACTTGGGGAGATCAGGGAGATCTTTAATTCATGTGTGAGATGGTATAAAATATCTGGTAGTATCAGAGAGTAGACTAAAGCAGTTTAGTTAGATTTGAAAACAGTTGCAATCGCCCTCAAAGAAACCGATTTTAGTTGTGCTTGCAAGATGGAACAACACACATTTAATGTTGGTTGCTGCAGTTCAATTCAAAGAAGTTTTTCCCAGATATGGTGATAGGGATAGCAGTTTTGAATGGGTTCCAACTGTTGAACAGTGGGGGCAAGTTGAAAATATTTATCAACTTTTCAATGAAGTAATCAATATTGTATTCAGGGGTGATTACCTAACAACAAACTTATTGCTTTTTGAAGTAAGGAGAATGAAGGACATCTTGGGTAAGAAGAGTAGAGATGAGAATGAGTACATGAAATCAATGGTAAGAAAAACAAGTGCTAAGTTTGAGAAATATTGGAGGGAATGTAATCTATTGATGGTAATTGCTGTGATGTTAGACCTTAGATTCAAGATGGTGCTGATCCAGTTTTGTTTTCTTTTAATTTATCAAAAGCCAGAAGCTTCCAAGAACATTGAGTATGTCTCTCAAGTATTGCATGAGTTATATGATGAGTATGTTCAGGACTACAATTCGACTGTTGAGGCACAAAGAGAGCAGAAAAATACTCGAATAAACGTATCCAGTTGTTCATCAAGTGCTGGGAGAAGCATACAGAGTGGCCAGTCATTATTTAAATCTTTTGTTAAAAGTGTTGATACAATGCAACCTATTAAATTAGAATTGGACAATTATATAGAGGAGAGTTTATATATCTATGAAGAGGGTTCAGATGCAATTCTCGATGCCTTGGAATGGTGGAAAGCAAACCGTCTCAAGTTTCGAATTTTGTCCAAATTGGCCCCAGATATATTGGCTACACCAATTACCACAATTAGCTTAGAATCAACATTCAGCGCAGGAGGCAAATTCATTGATCCTCATCGAGCTTCATTATCAACTAAAACTGTACAGATGTTATGTGGGTTTGAATGGGTTAGAGCATTATATGGGTTTAAAAGATTATCAACTAATTCGGTAAGTGTTACATTTATTTTAATTGTAAGTTGCTATTTTACTATTTTATACACCAATTATTAATAGAAATACTAACTAATATTTTTTCTTGTCAATAAAAGGATGTTCTGTAAAAAACTCATATTCTCTTGCCATAACCATAGAGACTTAGATTCAAGTGCAACTAATATTTCTATAGTTTGTATTTCTTAATCTAAATTATCTAATCGACAGCTTGTATTTACTTTTAAATATTTGGTTAGCTTGGTGGATTAAGATGATTTTGTTCGGGATGATATGACAGTTAAGGTAATTTCTAAGTTCTAACTTCTCACTACCCAAATTTCCTAAATTTTGTAAATGGAAAATTCAATTTTTCATTGCTATCAAACATCCCTTGACAATATTACTAAGTTAAAAGTATTTGAGTGATCATGGAAGAGATTAAAAATGAGATTAATACTTTTTAGTGTATCAGTGTATGCAGGTTGTTGTCATGATAATTTTGTTCAAGTTTGGGAAGTTGCTGACTGCATTCATGGTGATCTCAGATTTTGTAGAATTTTGGTAACTTGTTGTCATTGTGATTTTGTAGAAGTTTGGTAACTGCAGTTGTCTATTGGCTTTATTGAAGTTTGGTAACTTGCTATCATGGTTATTTTGTCCAAATTTGATATTTGTCATAACACTACAAATACTTGTTGTCATGTAGAAGTTTGTATGCATCTTATCTGGTTCTAATGGCTATTGGTTCATAAGCTTGATAGAACGTCTGGTTACTTCTGATTGAGCTGCATTATTGCATATTTTATTTATTTAAAACCAATAATTTTTAATTGTTTTATTGTTTTATCATTGGTTTTAGATGGATAAATTGATTAAGAGGCATAAATCCAAGTTGTGAATTAAATTGATTAAAAGCATAGTTTATGCTTGATTTTATAACTTGTGATTTATTTCGACAATAATTTCTCATGCACAACACACTTTTAATATTTTATTTTCATCTCTTGTTTAATTTTATTTATTTTAGTTTCTTTATCTTATTTTATTTTATTTTATTTGTCTAGTTTTATTTTTTTCTTATGTGATTATTATTTATTTTTGATTGTCTAAATTTTATTTTATTTTATTTTATTTTATTTTATTTTTCTTTTATTTTTTTTAATTACTACGTTGACTAAACGACATGTTGTTTGGTCGGCAGACCAAAACGACATGTCGTTTTCACCATAATTCATTTCAACGTCTAAAGCTAAACGACGCCGTTTTTCACGTTAATCGCTTCTGCAATCTAAGGAAACGACGCCGTTTTGTCTAACGAACAAAACGATGCCGTTTTTAATCGTCTTCAACCTCTCGCCCGACGACTCCGCAGCACCGCAGCACAGCACAGCGCCACCGTGGGCCGTCCTCCGCCCACCTGCAGCCGCCAGCAGCACCAGACGACACCGGCGATCCATCCTCCGCCCAATGAACCGCCGGCGATCCTCCACGTCCAGCACCAGCCACTGCAACTCGTCCGACGCCACTGCAGCAACACTCCTGCGCACCTCCACCAGCCAAGGCAACCTCCGCCGTGCCCAGCCGCTTCGACTTCGTCAACACCACTGCCCAGCATCCACTCCAAGCTCCATGCACCTGCACGCTGGAAGCAGAAAAAAATGGAAGAAAAAAAAATATGAAACATACGCATGCATGCACTGACCAAACTGAGAAGAAAAAGAAATAAGAAGAAAGAGAGGCCGAACTGGAAGAAGAAAAAGAAGAAGATGAAGATGAAGCAGATGGCAGGAAGTGAAAGAAAAAGAAAAGGAAAGAACGCTGGAGAAGAGAGAAGCAGAATAAAAAAAAGAAAAAAAGAAAAGAAACGGAAGAAAGAAAAAAGAAAAGAGAAAGAAGACAGCGAAGCCATGCATGCGTGAAAAAGGAAAGAAAGAAAAGAAAGAGAAAGAGAAGAGAGAAGTGGGCTGGCCGAACGTGGAAACGCTGGAAGAAGAAAGAAAAGAAAAGAAAAGAAAAAGGAAGAAGAAGAAAGCTGGCGGAGACAGAGAGGAAGAAGAAAGAAAAAAACAGCGAGGAACGGACACTGCCGAGCACGCGGGGAGAAGAAAAAGAAAGAAAAAAAGAAAAGAAGAAAGATAGAAGAGAGACAGCCGAACGTGGAGAAGAAGAAGAAGAAAGGAAAAAAGAAAGAAAAAGAAAGAAAAAGAAAGAGAGAAGAGGGACGGCTGCAAATAAACACATGCGAAGACAGCACATGGGAGATGGACAGTGCGATGCAATGATTCCTTCTGAAGCCTATATAAGGCTTGGAGGTAGACGGAGAATGGAGGCTGAGGTTAGATGCCCAGTAGAGAGTAGTGTAGGAGTAGTGTAGAATTTTTGAGAGAAAATGCAGATGAAGTGAGGGAGTTTGGTGATACAGTTGAGAGCCTAATGGACCAACTGTGTTATCAAACTGTTCTCCTTTATCTGCAGTCTCCATTTTTTTTTTTTTTTTAATTTATGTCATTTATTTTTATGCACTTTAAATTAATGTCATTTATTTTTCAGTACTTTTAATTTTTGCACTTTTATTTTACTGCACTTTTATTTCACTGTCTTTTATTTTACTGTCCTTTATTTTCTGCAATTTAATTTTCTGCACTTTAATTTCCAGCACCTTTATTTTATTGTCATGTAATTTTCTGTTATTTATTTTCTGCAATTTATTTGATGCCATTTAATTTTTCAGCTCATTTAAATTCCAGTCCTTTAATTTCCAGCAATTTAAATTCACTGTCTTGCGTTTTAATTTCTTTAATTTTCACTGCAATCTCAAACAATCAAATCAATCAAAATGAATCTGGTTTGCGACCAGTAAATTTTGTTTTCACTGCACTTTTCCATCCATTGTAAATATCATCACTTTTTATTTTTATTTTCCCATCGTAAATATTCCCACCATTTTTCACGAGTTTATTTTTAGCACTTTCCCTGTGGAGACGATCTAGGAATTCGTTCCTAATTACTACGCGACACGCTCCTGCACTTGGGATAGCCTTTTGTGCTGCTCATTTCCAAACGAGTCAACTTCTAGTCATGGTGATTTTGTTTTGGTTTGGTAACTTGTTGTCATGGTGATTTTGTCCAATTTTGGTAATTTGTTGTCATGGTGATTTTGGCCAAGACTGGCAACTTGTTGTGAACTTGTGTCATGATGATTTTGTTTTGGTTTGGTAACTTGTTGAGTTGTTGTCATGGTGATTTTGGCTAATATTGGTAATATTGTGTCATGCTGATTTTGTGATGGTTTGGTAACTTGCTGAGTTGCTGTCATGGTGATTTTGGCTAAGATTGGTAACTTGTTATGTCATGCTGATTTTATTTTGGTTCGGTAACTTGTTGAGTTGCTGTCATGGTGATTTGGCCAAGATTGATAACTTCTTGTGTCATGTTGATTTTGTTTTTGTTCAGTAACTTGCTGATTTTGTTTTGATTTTGGCCAAGATTGGTAATTTGTGTCATACTAATTTATGTAAGAGAATCTGGTTTGGTAACTTCTCTATGTTTATTATCTACATGCTAAGTTGCTATCTTATCTTATCTGGTTTATAACTTGCCTACAGCTATACCTAATGCTTTATTTTATTTCTCAGTTTCTTGTATAATTGTATTGTGTAACTATGTTAAAAATATGACATTGATTGTTGAGGCAAATTAAGTTTTGCATTCCTGTCAAACTTCCCTTGACAGTATTACTAAATTAAAAGTACTCGAGTAATCATTTAAGGGATAAAAAATAAACTTAATATTTTTAGTGTATTAGTGTATGCCTATTGCTAGTTTATCTTCTTGTGTCATATTTATTTGTTATTTTATTTTATCTGGTTTGTAACTTGCGCCTTGCCTACTGCTATACATGCATCCCTGATGGTTTATTTTATTTCTCAGATTTCTTGTATAATTTTATTGTGTAATTGTGTTAAAGATATGACATTAATTGTTAAGGCAAATTAAGTTTTGCATTCCTGTCAAACATCCCTTGAAAGTATTACTAAGTTAAAAGTACTTGAGTAATCATGCAAGGGATTAAAAATAAGCTTAATTTTTTTAGTGTATTAGTGTATGCAGGTTGTTGTCAAGATTTCTGACTCCATTCTTGAAGACTGAGGACTTTACTCAGTTTACTCCACATTTTTATTTTTAAGTTTAATGTACCAAGTTGCATAATTTTTTTTGTAAAGTACTTTTTGATTCACTTGTTCGATTAGGATGTCAATGTCATTTAATGTACCATAGCCATAATAGACTCTTGAAGGCTTGACGATGTAAATTTTTATTGAATTTTTTATTGCATGTTTGTATTTATTGAATTTTTTAGTATTTATTTTGGAAATAAAAAATACGGGTTCCAATCTCAAGCCGAGCTTGAGCTGAACTCGAGCTTGACTCGTTAACAAACTGAGCTTCGAGCTGAGCTCAAGTTTACTTTACAAGTAAACGAGCCGAGCTTGAACTAATCTTTAGGCCCAGCTTATAAACGAGCCGAACCCAAGCTCGCTCGTCTTTGACGTCTTGTGAACGAGCCGAGCTCGAACATCACATGCTCGCTTGAGCTTGGCTCAATTACAGATCTATTTGAAGTTACTATCTGAAGTGTTACATCAGTATGAAGCCATTTCGAGATAGTGTTTTTCTAACTCAATGTCAGCCATATTTAACCCTCTGAAAGCCTCCTTCAAGAAAATATTTAGGGTTATACACTCATTATGGCATTAAAAGAGACCTAATTCCTTTGCACCTGTCTTTGATCCCCATTGGCACAGGAAAACTTTCGGCCTCCATGGTGGAATATTGTTTAATTGCTGCTGAAATTTCAAAAACAAGCTTGAATGGAGGAAGTTAGCCCTTATTAATTTGCATGTGTTGTCCAAACTTGATGATGTCAGTGTCGAAGTACAATAATTCCTAATCAACAAGGTGATCCAAACTATTTCAAAATTTTTTGAAGAGATTTTGTCTAAAGTATGTAAACCTGAGGAGGAAGCTGGGGGCAATCCACGTGCAGGGATTAGAGACTTTAGTATATTAACCACAATCAAGGAAAACAAATTGTGTCCAAGTGGCAAATTCTTTCCATACCCACCCAGCAACGGTTGCCGAGATCACCTCTACAACGGCTATCTTAATTTGTTACTAATAGCAAACCTTCCTACATACGGATTATACCGGCCTAATGTCTTCAAACGGTGATGTACTTCTTTTCCTTGTACAAAATTGTCTTCAAACGGTAATGTACTTCTTTTCCAATCATACACCTTGTAACCAATATCTATAAATATGAGTAAAAACTAAAAAGGCTGTCAACATTCTCATGTTGTAAGAGACATTTTTACAAACATCAACTATTGCTCATTGTCTTCATAGTACTGAATTGAGAAAAATCCTACACATGAAATTTACATGACGCTTCTTATATATACGCACTCTCTGAGGTAAAATTCTTTTATTTTTGGAGCAAAGTACTTAAAAAGGAAACTCATTCTACTTAATTAATTAACCAATTAAGAAGGACTCCCAACTACTCCGCAATGTGCTAATTAAGTAGTTCTAATGGCTGACTATGAAACTTTTATAGGAATTGAATGGCTAGCTTACATTTGGTGGCTCAGGTGATCGATCTAGGTAATATTCGGTGCAAGCGGCTAGGAAGGAAAAGATAGTACTCCACTATGCAAAGCCACTGCATGCATGCGTCTAATTTTTTAATTTTATACCCCTACCCTCCAAATGCGAGTACATGTAACGTCTGTCCTTGTGGTGGGACTTCTAGAAAATATTTTTTAAGAAAAGTAGACGGGAATTACTGATCCTTTTAAAACTTTTTACTTCCATACCCAGGGGGCAAGACTCTACGTTATAAAATAAAACATGTTTTGAGTACTTATCCACTTAACGTGGAAACACTTTCCTTCCACATCTGGGCTCTTACGTGTTCCTTACTATGTTTCCTTTTTTGGGGACCCACCTAAGGGTACCTCTTCCAAACTCAACGTTTTACTTCGAGTACTTATCCACTTAAAGTGAACCTCATGATTCACCTTAGGGTTAAGATGCTTTATCTTATTCTGCTTATTAACCTCATCATGATACGTGACTAAGGCCAACTAAGTCACGCATCCCAATCCTAGACAATACACACGTCATTTCCTACATTTGAGTCTACGCTTCCTCATTGTCATCATCATCCTCATCCATGCATATCACACGATTTTAAGCCAACTCTAAGACTCAAACATCGTGTACATATGGTAAATCCGTCTGCCACATGTGTCTAACCAGATTACAAATGTACCCAACTCCCTTTTATCACCTAAGAGTAACATATAGTCCACTAATGTCTGCTTGTGCAAACAAGCTCCATACTCCAATACCAACCTTCTCTTACTCGGTTGGTAGGACTCTTCCTACTTCCCATCCCGTTACAAGTTCATCCCAACACTTGGCATGACAAGACTCCATTCACAAATACACCTTACATCACATCACATAGCTCGAGGCTACTCTCAAGCTACACTGTGACCTTGTCACGTCACCTAGCATCCCACTACTTTAGCATGACTTCTCACTTAGCCATGTCACTTCATGACATTTCCCCGTCATGCTCCCGTTACGTCACTATTACGCCACTCCGTCATTTCACACATACTCCCAGCCATAACTTAACTACACGATGATGCCTGTCACCTCAGACTACAGGCCACATCACAACTACTTCAGGACACTGTTCCACAGTTTCCGGCACTTTACATCAAGCTCAACACTTCTCAACTACGTAACCATTCAAGCCTCGCGACACGCCATCCAGTGTATCACAACTTCACCACAAGGAATACACGCCACGTGTACTCCCTTCACATCACACTATGCCACATAGAGTACACTCCACGTGTACTCTTTTCATTCCACACTACGTCATATAGAGTACACTCCACGTGTACTCTTCCCAATCCACACTACGCCACTACATCACTACAACTCATACTTCCAACTACACTTCATAGCACAATCCACAACTGTTGCGTCTAAACTTTTACTCATTATTTGAATAAAAATTCAGAGCAGTTTTGCCTGCAAGTATACAGGTGTCGTAGTACGTTACAGGATCGAATCCACAAGGATTGACTAATGTGATAAAGGGAATAAAATGAAAGTAGATTTAAAAAAAAAAAATTGAGATTACTGGGTTGAGGATTTTAAACGTAACAGAATATAACTGAAACAATAAAGTGAATTAATATGGAGAACGACTAAGGTTTCGAGGATCCGTCTAATAATTTATGAAATTGTTTCCAATCAATTTAACTCAGTTAGACTAGAATAATGATTCTGTCTAACTGGAAAATTTAACAATTAAGCCCAAGAAAATTAATCACCAAATATTAAGTTTGAATAATTGAGGGTAGAGACATTCATAAGTCCAATTAATTACCACAGGGATTTTTCAAGCATTCACTGTATTCGGAAATCACAATGAATCAAGAGAAATATATAGATAATCAACGTTTCTAAAAATAATACCAGTCAATTAATCAAACTCACAATATGAACTCTATTATTGATATAAAACAATATTTAAATTATTAGACTTCACCTCTTCACCTTAGTATAAAAAAATTAGCCAACCATGTTCATCACAATAACCATGGATTTTAATGATCTATTTTCCATTAGAAAACTAAAATAAAACACAACACCAAATATTCCAAAACAAGCTTTAATAAATTAAGTCTCAAATGAAATAAACTTAACTAAACAAAGAAAAGCTGAAAAAAAAAGAAAACACTGCACGTATAACTTAAGCTGAAAGAAAATAAACACTGCACGTCCAAAAAAACTACAACACTGAATTAAACTACTGAAGGGCCGAAGGAATTCTTTCCCCCCCCCCAACTCTCTTCCGACCTCTCCTCTGAACTCTTCTCTCCCAACTGATCTCTTCACTCTCTCCCCACTCATCTCCCAACTCTCTTCCCACTGATCCCTTTTCTTCCGAACTGATCTCCTCCTTTCCTCTCAAAAACCCGATGCCCTTCGTGAACTCCCAGCTCCCCATTTTATAGGCTTCAAAGAGAATAAACAACTCAACTGCACTGCATGCACGTTCGGCTTCTTTATTTTTTTTATTCTTTTCTGTTTCAGTTGCCCACCCGCATGCGTCTTCCTCTTCTTTTTCTTTTCTTTCTTTTTTTCTTCCTGCTCCAGCATCTTCCCGTGCGCACGTTCGGGTTTATTTTTTTTCTTTTGGTTCTTCTGCTTCCATTCTCGTCCGACTGCATGCTTCTTCTTTATTTTTTTCTTTCTTTTCTCGCTGCCCACGTTCGTCCATCACTCTCTGTCTCCGCGTGCACCATTTGCTGCTCTTCTCCTTGAAGTCAGCTGCTGCCCATGTGAAAACCAGCCGAAGGAATCTTCCAGCTCGGTTCTGTATAGAGGAGGTTGCTGTTTGGAGGCCGTGCATGGTGATGGAGGTGTAACTCGCATGGATGGTTTAGCTGGCTGGGCAGAGGTGCTTAGGGTGGTTGATGGAGTTTTTTCAGCAGGTGGAGGAGCTTGGTGGCGTCGAATGGTGGCGTGGAAGCTGCGTTTGGTGCACTGTAGAATCCTGGACGGAGGTTGAAGATGACGAAAACGACTTGTCGTTTTCGTCTGTGAACGAAACGACAAGTCGTTTAGCAGAGGACGAAATTCAATTACAGGGTAAAACGACAAGTCGTTTTCATCAATTGACTAAACGACCTGTCGTTTAGCATACGACAGTTTTGTTCTTAGAGGTAAACGACATGTCGTTTTTCCGTTTAAGAAAAACTACATGTCGTTTAGGTAAATCTGAAAAACAGAAAATAAAATAAAATAAAATAAAAATTAAATTAAAATAAAATAAAATAAAATAAAATAAAATTTAGACAAGCAAGATTCAATAAAAAATAAAAATAAAATTTAGACAAATAAAATAAAATAAAATAGAATAAAATAAAATAAAATAAACTAAAATAAATAAAATTAAACAAGAGATGAAAATTAAGAGTGTGTTGTGCATGTGAAGAACTTATTGCTTAAATAAATCACAAGTTATAAAATCAAGCATAAACTATGCTTTTAATCAATTTAATTCACAACTTGGATTTATGCCTCTTAATCAATTTTTCCATCTAAAACCAATGATAAAATAATAAAACAATTAAAAATATATTGGTTTTAAATGTATAAAATATGCAATAATGCAGCTTAATCACACCCCCCAACTAACTTTTTGCTAGTCTCTGAGCAAAATAGTGAAAATTAATTCAGATGAATATTGCATAAAGCTCGAAATCCAAACAAAAGCAATCAAACATAATAATGAATTCTCACATAGCGACACGTAACTATCAACTCCCAGGAGCTATATTCACCAAGACTGTCTCAACAATCTTTCATTAAGAATTGGGGAAAAATGTCTCAAAACTTAGATGTGTGTGTGTAGCTAAACAACTGTGTGTTCTTCATTACTACTCGGGATTTATCTCAGGATTTTTCAACCTTAAGATTAATCATTTCTGATTCTACTACCTCAAAGCCCAAGGGTCTAGCAGTTTTCACGCCAACTCTGTTTAAAGGTTGATCACTCAACCCCCAGAGTTTGGTTAACTGTTTCTAGCCCTTTAATAAGGAAAGCGCACCGCTTCATCCTTTATTTATTTTTATTACTATTTTTGTTTTTAAATGTATTTGAACAGTGGGGAATCAAACCGAGGACCGTGCGCCTAATCCACACAATCCCAAGTTCGCCCTCACCACTGAGACAGATCCCTTTTTTTTTTTTTTCAAAAGGCTCGGTAGTCCTGCAGTTTACTTCTCCTGTGTAAAATCCATGAACAGTAATGAAGAACACAATGAGTGTAAGCGTGTGATTGTTTGAGATTTTCCCTTCATTATATATAAATCATGCCAAGTCTATCTCAATAAATATAGCATCCCGGTGTTTCAAGTCATACATCAAGCAGAATATGATGCA
>QEOT01003150.1:8820-30317 GCA_003123785.1 Pterocarya stenoptera
AAAAAAAAAAAAACAAAGCTGAATGTTCAAGTTAAATGTAGGCACTTTTATGTTTGAAAACAACCAATGCAATAAATGACTGACTTTGGCAAGGGTAAGTTATAAAACTAGTCTTCTATTTTAGCTCGTTTGTAAATCCCTTCCTTGGTTTCAAATTTTTATAATTGACTCTACGGATATGCAAGTTTTTGCAATGAGTAGTTCTAGGGACACCGCTCGGTGTCCCGCTCCGTGTCCCGTTAATGCAAATTTTTATATTTTTTATTTTTTTTATTTTCAACATATATATTTTTAATATATTTTCATATTTTTTTAAAAAATTATATTTTTATTTAAAATTATTTTCTTAATAAAAAATAAATAAAATAAAATAAAAAACAAAAAAAAAAATTCCCAGCGGGGAGAGTAGAATTACTCTTTTGCAATTAAATCCTTTGTTCACTCCGGCCAATTCATCTAACCAATAGGTTACGACGTGGCATTATTGTCACGTGACAGCCAATTAGATGGTGACATGTTGCACCCTTATTAAAAAAAAATGAAAATCTAACAAGATTTTAAATATAGAACAAATCATTTAAAACATAAAATAGTTACCTTATTCTTAAAAATGAAAATAATTTTTCGGGGATCCCCCTCCTCCCGTCTGGGTGCTACCCACCAAGGGGTTCCCCCTCCTACGAGTTTTTTTTTTTCTTTCTTTTAAATATTTTTATAGTTATTTTTTTAGATTTTTTATAAATTATTTTAACTTATTTAAAAAATAATATTCCAGAATTATTTCAAATATTTTTCATAATTTTCTACAATTTTTAATGTAGTTTTAAATAATTTTATGTTTTTATTATTATTTTTAAATAATTTTATAATTTCAAAATAATAAGTTTTGTTTTTTTTTAATTTATCATTTTTTAAATTAGTTACTAACATTTTTAGTTTTATTTTGTTTCTTTTAACCATGTTCATATTTAATGATTAATTTTATTAAGTTTCATTTTTTCTTATCCTTTTAATATTTTTGAAATTCTTTTAAAATATTTTCAACTTCTGAACTAAATAATATTTACACTTTTTGGAAGTATTTATCTTTACTTTTAAAAAAAGAATCTCTATTTTTAAAATCTTTTTATATTTTTAATTATATTTTTATAATTTTTTAATAAGGATGTTGACGTGCCATTTGTATGCCACCTGACAATTTCACCGCTCGTCATCTGAACTAAAGTACGATGGATTGGTCGAATCAGAAATTTTTTGAGAACTGAATTTGAATTTTGAATTTGTGTCTCAAATAAGAATTTATTTTTATTTAATGATTAAGAAAGTATTTTTGAATGATATTATAAATTTTTTATTTTTTTAAAAATGTTTATAAAGATTAAAAATATATATATAAATAAAAAATAAAATACACATTTTGGAATATAAATTCGGGCTACTTTTCGATTGCTGTAGTTGCTCTTGATCGAATTACAAAAATTTGAATACCCAGAGAGTAAATTATAAAAAAATTAAACCAGTTGAGTGATAATTTTATAACTAACCCTTTTGAAAATTAAAAATCCTTAATAAGTAATATCTAGATCTTCTCGGCCAGGATTCTAAGAAATATATCTTCTTCCGATTATGCTCTCTCATTCATTTTATTTTCATTTTTTATTTACTTTTGTCTTTTGTTTTTCTGTTTAGGTGATGCCTATATAGTTTCGTTTGGATAGTGAAAATGTTTCATTTCATTTCATCTCATCTCATCATTATAACTTTTCTAAATCTCACACAAAATATAATAAACAATTCAATTTTTTCAAATTCTAAAACAATAATAATATTAAAAAATAATATTCTAACAATATTTTATTCAATTTTTAACTTTCATCTAAAATCATCTCATCTCATCTTACAATCTAAACCGCACATATATCTTTATATAAATATATATTTTTTATGTTTTCTACTTATTTTGAAGAATTTTGTTATGTACAAGCAAATTTGCGTACTAATCTGTGTACTAATGCCGTTGTCTTCATATTCTAAATTCAAATTAGCATTATTTTCAATAAAGTCTATTTTCTGATCAATCATATTGAATAGGTATGCGTATTAGTATGCAGAATTGCTTGCAACTAAATTTTTCCTATTTTGAATTATGATTTATTTGTATTTTATTTTTTCTTTTTACGTGGTTGTTGACTGCGTGTTGGTGATAGCCATCAAAGAAATTTTTATATTTGAAAGCATAAAAGAAATCCTGATCACAATCATTTTGCCTCTTTTTTTTTACCATAAAAGTATAAGAGCGTGAAGTTTTTAAGTAAAAATAATAAAATATCATCCAAACACGAGATTTCATACGAATAGATCAATCACGACCGTAGAAACTTTCGAAAGTTCAGAGCCTATAGCACAATACAATAACATCGTTCAAATTAAACATATAGTAAAAGAAAACATCGGCAACCAACTTCCAATAATGCAATAATATTAATAAAAGAAAAAAGCATGGCATACAACGAAAAGGAACAGAACTGCACCAGCGAGGGAAAACAAGGCATAGAGTAAAGGAACACCATATATAAAGAAAACACCAAGCCATGCACATCTGAGAGGCAATAATTGGACCTCAAAACCACCAACTTGCACACAAAAAGGGTAACACCCTTTTGACCATCAACGCAAAGCAAGGGAGATAAAATAAAATAGTAAACATGACAAAAGGAATGAACCGAAAAGAAACAAACCAGCAAAGGAAAGCCAAAAACAATCAGCAAGAATAAAGGAGATTGACACAAAAGAGGGAAAAAAGCATTAGGAAAAAGACTACGGAAAAGCAAAAAGACCATGGCTACCCCCAATTAGACAACACAAAAAGTGACAAAATAAACAAATGAAGAAAAAGAATTACCAATGCCACGCAACAAAAAAAAAAAAAAAAAGGCAAACACAAATCAAATTGTTATATATTCATCAATGGGTTTTTGTTTGCCTACAACCTACCAAAGTTAACCAAAACACAAAACCAATGTAAATGTCTACATAACCCAAGGAACCCATGTCTACAATAAAAAATATGTGGTGCCCCAGCCCGTGCTTAGAATTTGGCAGAAGGTCGAGATGTTAGGATGCTCGCCATATATGCAAACACCCCTTGCGTTCCGTAGAACTTGTGTACTTGTATGCCCATCATACACGTATAAAGTAATCGCAACGAAACAAGGGTAAGAAACAAGTCATAACTAGAAATATGAGTTCAGAGAATTATACTTAACTCGCCAAATAATATTATTATTCATAAGTCACATCCACACAATTGTTAAAAATATTACAGACCCTATCTTGTTCATCGCCCAAAATTAAGTAACAACAAAAAATTATGAATATCAATATAATAATGGGGACAGATCCCCAAAGTATTTATCGAGCTGCACTGGCTCCTCATCCTTGTATCCCAGAATATTACTAATGTTTATGCACTAAAGTTTTGTAACCTCCCAAAAGAATTGGATAGAAGTGTTTCTTTAGATCGTAGAAACGTCATAAAATCCCGAAGGATTTCATGAATCAAGCGACAAGCAATCGATTAGATTTAGTCCATTGACGTAATCAGATTATGATCCTCTACTGGAATGGATTTTCCTTTTTAATTATTTGAGGCACTTAGGATTATAATTTGGTTAAAAGAATTGAATAGTAACCCTTCAGGAGAGCGCCACATGACTTCTGGTCCAAATAGCTATCAAATCACCATGTAGGATGTCCAAATCAGCCTAGAATCACTAAAAAATATTTTGTAGACATGTGGCATCATACAACCACCCATTTGGAAATCCACTAAACGCTTGTCAAGATAAGTACAAATGTGTAAAGTGAATGGAGTGGAAACCAAGCAAGTGAAAAAGCTTCTTACAGAATTCATTGTCCTATCCACTCAAGCACTATTTGGCAAACCACAAAGAGGGTTTCAATCCTAATGAAATGCCAAAATTGGAGGTGCAAACCGAAACCCCAAATGCTTAGGGTAACCAAAACCCTAAATCATGCAATTTGGTTTTGCTTATGTGATTCCCTCTTGGTTTAGGCAACTTCTAGAAGCAACCAACCACTCAAGTGTACCCTCTTACACCCTCATCTACTCCCTTACACCATGTTACTTGCTTTTAACCAAGAATATTGGATCTGGATTGAAACCCTAACCGAAACCTCTTTAAACCCTAAATGGATGCATTTGATTAAGCTCCTTTTAGTCTAGCTGAAACACTAAGTTCCTCCAAGCTTCTCCCACAAGTTTTCTCCCACTTGAATGGCCTTTTCTTGACTGAAATTTCACCTCATTTTCAGTCCCAAAAAGTACTATTTAAGAAAGGTCAAATAAGCAACACATCACTCCTCAAAATCACCATCTCGGCAGCACAAAATACAACCTCTTTGAATCAGATTTGTTTCTCCTCTTGCATAAGCCACCCTCACATCTTGTGTCATAAAACTCACCTACTCCAAGTCAGATCCTATACACCCCAATGCAACCCCTCTCATTTATCCCACACTTGCATTTTTTTCATCCATTTTCTTAGAGAGAAATTGAGTGAGCATCGAAGGAAAACATTTTCTGGTGCTTTGCTTATTGTGTTCCAAGTTTTATTCTCCTAGCTCAAATCTCTTATATTTTTTTCACTTTTGAGTCTTGAATGTGTGGGAGAGTGTTGGTTAATTTTATGGGAGGTTTGAAGGTTTGAATGTTGGTATTTTGGCATGATGATGTTTACTTTTGGGAGTGTGTTGTTAAGCTTGGAAGTTTTTGCTGTTTTGTTGAAACGTTTTGTAAATCTCAATTTCATGATGTGTTGACATGATTTTTGTGTAAGTTTATGGTTTGATTTAGAGAATATTAGGTTTTTATAAAATAATTTTCAATGATCTACAAAGTGTTATAGTCGAATCCTTCCAAATGAATTTTGTTGGTTTAGTTTGTTTTTTAGCCTTAGCATCTTGAATCTATGGTTTTGATTTTTTGTAAATGATAAGTGTTATTTTTATGTGATTTTTATCACTTTTTTATTTATGAAAAGTGTCATTTTCCCTTCAATACTATGGATTTTATTTTATTTATATATATTTTTATTTATTTTCTTGGATTTGAAGGAATGAGAATATTTAGTGTAAAATGAGAGCATTTTGGTCAAAAGAAGAGATTACAGATCTAGACTAATGAGAGGCAATGAGATCTGAAGAGAGCTGATAAGATTTGGACGAGGAGTCTTGTCCCATGGACATCAAAGAGATTTCTCTCATCTAAAGGTAAGAAGACTTACCTCTCGGAGACTCACGACCAGAAGGCGCGAAGACTTGGCTACAAGGCTCTAGGCGGTTAGATTGGGTGACTAGTCTAAAAAACCAACTTAAAAGACTAACCTAAATGATATCATGGGCAACAACTAGAAAATGTGAGAGGAGTCTTTCATCTCAACTGGGAGTCTTTCCACTCGGTAGGCTAGAAGAGGGTTGTGTGGTCTTTGTGACCTCCACGCCCATTCATTTGTGACCTCCACGCCAATTATATTTAGTGTACACGGTATCTACTCGGTGGGATAATTCCTTCCAATTGGAATCAATTGACAATTGATTACCAAATCCGAGTTCCGCAATCAATCTGTTGGGGACCAAATCCTTCCAAGCTCCACAATTCAAGCCACATATCATTGAATCTTCCATTTTAGATAATCTCGTTATTCTTGGGATAATTTCTTTTATATTAATATTTATCTTTAGAAATTATTTTCTAAATCTATAGGCTAGATTGTAGCCGCAGTTATTTTGTTTCCAGATTTAAATTTCGACTTCTATTTAATCTCGACTTGTGGGATGAATTGAAAGAGTTTTGAATCCAGGTAGAGAGTTTTTATGTTTTAGAATCTGAGTCTGAGTTTAGAGTTCCATAATTTATTCTTGAAATGTTCTTTCTGGAAGGCGAAACTAGAGGGCAGAGATGAGAGCCGTATGTTTCATCAACCGACTTCAACGAAAAATACTAGTTTTATTATTTTTCTTTTTAATTTCATTATGAACTAATTCTATGTTCTAGAGTTTTGATGTAGCCTAGCATTGAACACACAATTTATATTCAAGTTATTTGATTTTTAATATTTTCATGATTGAGTGTTTATTCCTTGTTCTTAAAGTTTACAATTTTTCAGCTAACTATTGTTCAATTTTTTGGATTGCAATGAGACCGAGAGGTGATTTATAATTAAAACTCTAGGATTAAACACAATTAGTTGAGCGAAAGCAGAGTGTTTTACGACGACTAGTGTGATTTTCAAGAAAAATCTAAAAAACTTAATAAGTCTCCAATTAGTTAATTTACATAGAGATATGTAGTTATTAGTTGGAGATATTTTTAGTATTATTGGAGAGAAAATATTGAATAGTTAAGAGATTTTTATCATCAACTTGGGATAATTGAGATTCTATAACAAGGAAGAATAAATTGTGTGGGATTTACTAGATGAAGTCAAATGCTCTAGATCTATTCTTATTATTTTTAAAATCTTAACTTTAATGTTCTTTTCTTCAGTTTAATTTAGATAAACCATTCTTCAAATTTTGATTTTCTAAATAGTAATTAATTTAGTCAATTTCAATATTCAATAGCATAATTATTCATTGTGGGTTCAATAACCATTTTCTTTAAAACACTTTACTACTTGTTACGATTTTGTGCACTTGCAAATATATTTTTATGAGGACAATAAATCTTATTCTTAAAGTTTTGATCTATGTATTAAGTGGATATTTAAAGTTTTATGACTTAGGTCTTGTTGGAGTTTTGGACAAACATGCAAAAATTATGTTTTTATACTAAGTTTAGAGGCTCTCGGGTTCATCGATGCTTTGGTTTATTTATTTGCTATGACATGTTGGATTTGATACTTAGATCAAGTTATGACTTGAATGTGAGGCATATGAATATATGGTTTCAAGATTTATTGCATGTAAATCAAGGATTTGGTATCTATGTTTGGGTCAGAAGCATGCTAAGTAGGGGTGTAATCGATCCGGTCTGGTCCGGTTTTAAACAAAATTTAGAATTGAACCAGTATATACTGGTTTTTTTTTTTCAAAACTAATTATGCCCCAATTACCCTCCTAAACCGGTACCTCCAATTTTACCGATTTTCGGTCCAGTCCGGTTCGGTTTTCTAGTTTTTTTAAAATGTAAAAAATATATAATAAAAGTGTTACTTCTTATGATAAAATGTTATTAATAATTTAATATATATATATTATGTTTAAAGCATATGATCAATTAAATTTTTATCTTAAGATTAAACTTTTATTTTATAAATTATAATAACATTATCTTATATATAACTATATTAATAACATATGACCAAACAAATTACAATATTCATATTTAAGATTAACATTTTATGTTATAATTTATAACTTATAATATGAAATTATTTTATTTATGATATATAATTATATATTATATATCAAATTTTAATATATAATTTTATATTATATATAAAACTTATATATATATATAATATTTTGTATAATATATAAAATTAATTTATATATTTTTTTTTTCCAACCGGTCCGGTTCAGTCCGGTCCTGAAAACTACGAAATTGAAACTGGACCAGAACTAGTTAGTTTTCATAATATAAGAACCGGTCCGGTTTTTGGGTTTAAATTTACACCTCCTAATGCTAAGTTTCAATTTCCAAGTTTTCCAAGCAAGCTGATTTTCATTTGTTGAGAATGTGATTTTTGTTGTTACTCAAGCATGATATCAACTTAGGTTTGAATGTTGAACATGTTATAAGTGAGATTTGTCAACTTTTGGAATCCTTGGATTTAAATGCAAGTGTTAGACCCAGAACACCAAGATTAGGTCCGGTTTGACCTAATCTTGATGTTTAATTCTTTGAAATGGTGAATTTAAGGTTTTGTATAATGCTTGATTTAATATGCTGACATGATATTAGAACTAGGGATGTGTTATTTATGAGTTGTTGATTTCAAGTTAAGCATGATGGTGTGATTAATGACCAAGTAGCAAGCAAAACACCATTTTTAGCCTATGTATGAATTGACCTAGAGACGTTCTTAGAGTAGGGTTTAGTTTTTGTAAATCTAAGTCCATACTTGGACTTAGTATGAAACTTATGTGAGGTATATAAATTTTGATTAATTTTGGGCTTCGTATACAATTTTCTTAAGTTTATGAGCTAAATTGCAATTTTTCAAAAGTTTAAAGTAATTTTGCAAATTAATCACAAAGTTACTAAGTTCTGTTGTTATAAGGATTAGGTGAGAAATTTTAACTCTAGAACATCTCTCATTTCAGCCTACGTTACGCTTATGTTACACACGAATTTCTATAAGTTAGCTTCTAACTTATTTGTAGTATTTTTATGTATGTAAGGCGGTAAGGTGCATTAATTATATTCATTCTTTATTTATGCCTATTTAATTTTTTTTTATAATATGCCATGCCATGTTATCTTATTCTGCTACATGATTATCTAGTACATGTCATAAATGACGTTATAATCATACAAGCATGTCACAAAAATATTTCTAAGCCATGCATATGTCATTTTATTTTATCACGACCCAAAATGCTAGAATGAGGGATTATCCTAGTGGAACTCTCTGTCTACTCTGGAGTGTTTAAAATGGAGTGGAATCCCCTAAGTTGACAAAGTACATTAAACAAACTTCAAATAGTACCTAAGTAACCGGTTTCCAGAGCAAAGTCAAACACAAATATTGGTGGGTGCCAAAACATGCTGCAAGTACAAGCTATGGATTACTTATGAGTAAAGTCTTCATGAATGATGTACTCACAAATGGTGCAAGAACCTGTGATGTGATGTGGTACTGGTAGGAGCAAACGATTGACGGGGAACCTTGGAGCATCCATTATCACGTAAACAAACATGTATAAGAATGAGCATTTCATGTTCACAGAAGCAAGTATGCCATATTCATGTCAAGTTATAATGTTTCTATGTCATGCTATGCATAAACAAGTTCATGTTCATCAAGTATACATGTCATATTACGGTCATACGTGTTTATCTATATTGTTGGTAGCTTAGGAACTTTACTTGCTAAGATTTTATAAATTTCATTATGCTAGTCCAAACTACCATTTCCCCCGAAATGGTAGACAATGTGTTAGGGAGCAAAAAATCAACGCACGACCGTCTGAATGAGGTCAATTAGGTTGGGAAGAAGCCTCAGGGAACTCTTGGAGCTGATCTTATAGTTCATGGATATTATTTTGGAGCTTATAGCCCAGCTGCATGAGCGGCTTGGTGTTTAGTTTAGTTTTATATTAAGTCTATAACTATTGAGTTATAGTCTATAAATTATGGGTTCAAACACAACTGGAGGAGTTGCTTTAACCTTAGTCCCCACATTACTAACCCTATTCTCATTCTGGGGTTCAAACACAACTTCCCTCTTCCAACAGTCTATCTTAGCATAGTGCTTGAACAACCAATCCATTCCCAAAATCAGCTAGTGCACTTTTCGTTAATAGTAGTACTACTCTATTTTCAATGTTAGGGAATGTCAATTTGTTGAGATTCACAACTAGTGCACTATTCGATTTGGGTGCGTCACAGTCTTTTGTGTCTAGCGTTTGGACATATATGTAGTTTGCAAACCAAGTTGTTACCTTGTAAAGTAGTAGAGATGATTCCTGATGGGAATACTGTAGATTGTACCTAAATAGTTAAGAAATGTCCTATAGAAATAAATGGTAGAGCATTGCAAGTCGATTTGATGGTTTTCGGTCTAATGGAATTCAATCTGATTTTAGGGATGGATTGGTTGTTCAAGCACTATGCTAAGATAGACTGTCGGAAGAGGAAAGTTGTGTTTGAACCCCAGAATGAGGATAGGGCTAGTTATGAGGGGACTTCGGTTAAAGCAACTCCTCCAGTGAGTTTGGCTTTACAAGCTAGGAGGTGCATCAGCTTTTCTGGTGATGATAGTAGATAAGTCAATAGGGAATGAAGAGGTCCATGAGATACCCGTAGTGGAAGACTTCCTCGAAGTTTTCTCTAAAGAGTTGCTCGGATTACCGCTTGATAGAGAGACTGAATTTGGAATAGAGTTGGAACTTGCGATGGCTCCAACGCAAAAGGCACATTATCGCATGGCTCCTACAAAGTTGAAGGAGCTAAAGGCACAGTTGGAAGAGCTATTAGGAAAATAATTCATTCGTCCGAGTTCTTTACCTTGGGGTGCACCTATGCTTTACGTGAAGAAGAAAAGCAATTCAATGAGGATGTGCATTGACTATAGGGAGTTAAAGAAGGTAGCGATAAAGAACAAGTATCTGTGACTGCGAATCGATGACTTATTAGATCAACTATAAAGAGTATTGGTATTTTTGAAGATAGATTTCTATCGAGATACCATCAGCTGAAGGTTAGAGAACAAGTTTACAAAAGACTGTCTTCAAAACATGGTACAGCCATTACGAGTTTTTGGTGATGCCTTTCAGGTTAACCAATGCTCATGCGGCATTCATGGATATGATGAACAAAATATTTAGACCTTATCTGTATAGTTTTGTTGTCGTGTTCATTGATAACATCTTAATTTGTTCAAAGAGCGAGGATGAACATTAAGGGCATCTAAGTATGGCTTTGACCATACTTAGAGATCAGGTGTTATACGCCAAGATCAGTAAGTGCGAGTTTTGGCTATGAGAAGTAAAGTTCTTGGGTCACGTTATTTCCAATGGAGAAGTAGCGGTTAATCCCAGTAAAATCGAATTAGTGATCAATTAGCATAGGCCAACCAACGTGCACTAGATTTGGAGTTTCTTAAGGCTGACCGGTTACTATAGGAGGTTCATCCAGGGATTTTCTAGACTATTTGGACCACTTACCGCCCTAACCAAGAAAAATGTAAAGTTCATTTGGAACAATAAGTGCGAGACTAGCTTTCTCAAGCTAAAGAAAAGACTAACAATGACACTGGTACTAACACTACTGGAGCCCTATAAGTCTTATGTAGTATATAGTGACGCATCTAAAGTAGGACTCAAGTGTTTACTAATGTAGAATGGACAGGTAGTCACTTGCGCTACCCGTCAGTTGAAGGAGCACAAATAGAATTACGCTATCCACGATTTGGAGCTAGATGCCGTGGTTTTTGCTCTGAAGATTTGGTGACACTACTTGTACGACGAAAGTTTTTACGGATCACAAAAGCCTCAATTACATTTTTGAGAAAAAAAATATGAATATGAGGCAGAATATGTGGCTAGAGTTGATGAATGATTATCATTACGACATAAAGTACCACCCCAAAAAGGCTAATATGGTAGTAGATGTACTAAGTCACAAGACCAAAATTGACGATTCGTCCACTTTGTCATAAAAAATGGGATCTCTTTTGAACAGTATGAGTAGTCTATTGATCGAGGACCATAGTCAAGAGTACATTCTAACCTCAGTACAAGATATCATCCTTTGGACTGAGAGGAACCGCTGAAGAGAAGATAGTAAACTAATGGAAGTTATACGTAAGATCAAGAAGTCAAAAAGGATAAAGGACTTTAGGGTTAGAGAAGATGGGACCATGGATTACAAAGATTGAAGAGTAATTTCAGCCGACCTTGAATTAAGAGATTGGGTGTTAAGGCTCATAATACTTCCTATATAGCCCATCCTAGTAGCATGAAGATGTACAAGGATTTATAACGGCATTTCTTGTGGGAATGAATGAAGAAAGATGTGTAGAGTTTGTGAACAAATGTTCCATGCAGACTGGTCAAGGCAAATATCAAAAGTTGGCGGGTGTTTTACAGCTACTGCCTGTCCCAAAATGGAAGTGGGAGAACATTTTGATGGACTTTGTAGTGAGATTTCTGAGAATTGCTACTAGGAATAATACTATTTAGGTCATAGTTGACCTGTTGACTAAGAGTGTCTATTTCTTACGCATAAAAAACATCGATTCCTTGGAAAGATTGACCAGGGTTTATGTGTCAAAAATCGTCAGACTGCACAGAGTACCAAGGACAATCATGTTGGATAGAGACCATGTCTCGATTTTGGCAGACTTTGATGGACACTAATTTGAAATTTAACAGTGCTTACCATCCTTAAATAGATGGACAGATCGAGAGACAATGCAGACTCTAGAGGACATGCTTAGGGCCTGTATTATGGAGTATGAAGGGAATTGAGAAAAGTAGCTACCTTTGGTAGAGTTCGCTTACAATAACAGCTTCTAGACCACCATTCATATGGCGTCCTATGAAACTTTGTATGGAAGGAAGTGCATATCCCCGTTGTATTAAGACAAAGTCGGGGAAAACAAGGTGATTGGATCGGAAGTCTTGTAGAAGATAAAAGACCTTATTCTAATGACCAGAGAAAGAATGAGAATGGCACAGAGTTAGTAGAAGAGTTACGCCGACAATTGGAGAAGAAATCTGGACTTTGAAGTCAAAGACTAGGTCTATGTGAAGGGTCCATGAAGGGAGTGACTTGATTTGTCATAAAAGAGAAATTCAGTCCAAGTTACGTGGAACTGTATGAGATATTGGAGTAAGTGGGAGCAATTGCTTGCCATTTAGACTTACCAACTGAGTTTCATGGAATCTAAAATGTGTTCCATGTGTCCTCGCCAAAGAAAAGCTTTGGGGATCAGACTCTAGCAGTTGTAGACCGTGAGAGTATACCATTGCAACCGTCTGGACGAGGTTGAGTAGGTCGCGAATGAGCATCAAGGATCTCTTGGAGTCGATCCTACAGTTCCTGAATATTATTTTAGAGCTTATAACCAAGCTGCGTGAGCAGTTTGGTGTTTAGTTTAGTTTTATATTATGTTTGTAACTATTGAAATTTGTCTCCAGCACTATGTTGTTTTTATTACAGACTTGTTGAAAGGATGATATGACTTTTGATATGTGAATATTAATAGAAAAGTGTTTATGTTTTGGAATTAGCATTTTGGTATATTGTGTATTGCTAAAAAACATTATCCACTGCATTTAATATATATTGTTAAAAGCATGCTACGTGCATTGCATTCTTAACTGTCATGAATTGGGGTATGTAATCTTGTGTTACATGTCCCGACACTTGAAGTTTCGTCAAATCTCAAGCGGAGTTTGGGGGCCTCACAAGCTTCATTTATATCCCAAATACTCATGCCATGATATTTTGTCATCTCTGATGAAATATATGTACATGTCATGAACCATAATTTATGCATTAAAATTGTTTTGTCACAAACCTAATGCTAGGATGAGAGATTATCCTAGTGCAATTCCTCTATTTACTCTAAAGTGAGTAAATATGAAATGGAGTCCTTTGGATTGATGAAAAAAGTCAATGACTTTGAATGGTATAGTAACAGTTCCGAAGCGAAGCATTAGAGCATTCTTGCTGGTAGATACACTAGGATACTTATGGTGAAGGTCGTTACGCGTTGCCTAGGTATTCTTAAGATGAAGTCATATCTGACATTACCAGTCATGTGGTGAAGATAACCAGTAGGTGCACGCGGTTTAATGAAAAAATGTGAGATACCACCCTCTATAAAAACAAGAATGAATGATGAAGTTTTATGAAAGCAAGTATGTTATTAGTTTAACTTACTGAGATTTATAATAATTTCACCATGGTAGTCTCAACTACCATTCATATTCAGAATGGTACAAATTGTTTCAGGTTAAGATAGGACGAACAAACCCTCTTGGATGAAGTTGACTGACAAGAGTTTTTACTTGGATGAAGGAATGTTGTTGTATATATGTTATCAGTTGTTTATTGTTATTGTGTCAAGTCTGTGTTATGGAGACAAATGTAAAGGTTTAAATTCATAGCTAAGGAGCTTGCTACTTTAATACAATGTGTTATGCTTTCAAATTATAGGTTATGCTTGAGGAATGTTTGAACAAGTTTGCTATGTTTAAAGTTGTTTCTAAGTTTGGGATAATCGTTATTCTGGAACAAATATTAATTTGAATTACTTATTCTACTACGATTATTCCATATTGCTGAAACACGTTAGGTACATTGCATCTTATCTACCATGTATGGGGGTATATAACTGTGTGTTGCATGTCCCTATACTTTGATCTCCATTAAATCCCAAGTGTTGGTTGAGGGAGTCACAAGTATGAACACCAATGAGAATTGTAATTGACATGGTGTTTAACTAATTTGTCATAATGGAGTGCTTACTGAAGTGAATTAATAAAAAGAGTTAGAAGTAATGAAAATGAGGTTTAAGACTTAAACTAAAATAAGGATTAGAGAGTGCTTAAGGGTTTTGACCCCCCTGTGTATTTGATGTTTTTAATGTGTATTAAATAAAAATACACCTAGAAACAGATAAGAAATAAAATGAAAATGAGGTATGTGAAAATAGTTATAACTGTGTCAAAACATAAATTTTGCAAAATGTAGGGACTAAGTTGCAAATAATGAAAATTCAAGGACTAAATGCAAATAACCAAAATTTAAAGAGTAGGAATGGTAATAATAAAATTGGTAACGGTTTTTAAATAAAAACAAGTTTTAAGCTATATTCTAACTTGAGATTGACCATCACATAGAAAACAAAATAAAGAATGTTTCACATTGTAAAAAGTCTGTAAGTTGTCTCTTATGATTGGATTGAGTTTTTAAATAAATGATTCATCTGTTCGATAGATAATTGCATATAATATTTTTTTTTCTTGTCATGAAGATTTTTTGTAAAATCAATTTTCAATGGAATGAAAAAGACATATGATAAAATCATAACCATAGAATATGATCCCAATCGAAATAAATACATTTATCTCATAGGCTATCGGGATGGTAAGAAAAGATATATTTTTACTATCAAAAGTTTAGTAAGATTGACATGAAAAAGCTCACTGTTGAGACAATCAAGAATTCTGACTTGCAATAAAAGGATGAAAAATGGAATGATGATGAATGTTAATACAATTGATAATGAATGTCTTTTTATTACTTTTTTATGTTATTTTGTTCATATGTGTATTTTTCTTGAAAAGTGTTTTATCAATAACTAATCTTTTTATGGGAACTTGGGAAGTACAAAAAAAACTAATACTCGGTTTGGATACACAAACATATCTCATTTCATCTCGTCATTACAATTTTTTTAAACTTCCACATAAAATATAATAAACAATTCAACTTTTTTAAATCTCAAAATAATAATAATATTAAAAATTATATTATAATAATATTTTATTCAATTTTAAACAAAACATTCCATCTTATCTCATTTGAACTACGTACCAAACGAGATCTAAATGCAATCACCTATTTTGATCTAAGAGCATTCTTATTGAGATCTTCAATCCCACTATAGGAGGCTTACTGCGATACCAAATTATCGGGATCGTACATCCTTTTACAAATCCCTTTGGACTTGAGTTGTTAAAAGAGGATAAATCCACGTACATAAAGAATTAAACTAAATAATGAAGGGTGTTGTATAATATTGTAAATATGCAAGACAACAATATTGTATTCTAAGTAGCAGTAATGCTATTTTAGTACATGTATAGTTGTGTTATATAAGCTATGGAATATAATACAATTATCCTAGGTGTCCTGTTGTAACCAAGATATTCATCCGCCATAAGTAAGGACTATCAATAAAATTGGGATACCATCATCTTCTCTCTTTATATATATAAGCTATGGAATATCACTGTTCATCTAGGCTAAGTTTTTTCTTGGCCTGGTCTAGAATTCGGAAAACCAAATTTCAGTTTTGGGGTTTTGGCCCGGGTCAAACTCGAGCCGAAATTTTGGATTTCAAAACCCAGACCAACCTGGTCCAGGTACGAGTTTAAAACTTGGGTATCAGATTTTAAATCTGGTACCTGAGTCTTTAAAAAAAATCTGTTTTTCATCATCTGATTTAAGAAATAAGGGTATATATGTAAATACCAAAACAAAATAAAGTTATATATGTAATTCAGCACTATATATATGTAGAATTGCAAAAACATTCGTCACCAAAACCCTACTCTGCGCTGCAGTGGACCTATGCATCTCTCACAGAGGGTTTTGCTTGCCTGTTTGGGTTTTTCATCTCTTGGGTTGGTGTTTTTTAGTTGGGTTTCTCTTTCATTTTTCTTCTCTCGATGGGTTGAGCTCAGAGGACATAAAAAGCAAATACTAAAGAAGAACATGACCCCCTAGATCCTGTTTGGTGAATTCTTTTTCTTTTCACTCATGAAGAGATCACTTAGCTGCTTAAATGCACTAGGTGCTTTGATCTCCATTTGCATAACTGCAGGTTTTCAATAAAAAGTCCATTAATTAACTCCTTCTTTCATTGTCGTATTTCTAGGATTCAGACATGACTTTAATTCTCAATGGTTTTCATTGATGCAGTGGAACACAGTCCAAGAAACAACCATGTCTAAAGTAGGAAGTTTCAGTCCATGTTGGGATGGCTTAGACGAAGAAGGTTGTGTAGAAGAATCCAGCCACGTAGCTGAGAAAAAGTGTCGATTCCTTTGGTGTAGGGAAAAAAAAAACAAGTTCAACCCGGAACCCAGAATTCGAGTTTTAAAAAATTCGAATTCATCCAAGTTTCAACCCGGGTTGACCATGGTTAACCCAGTCAGGATTTCGGCCTGGATTTGAAATCCGGGTTCCAATCCGGGTATACCTGGATTCCAAAGTCAGAACCCGAATGAACAGTTCTGCTATGGAATAGTTTGTAAAACTTTCAATTGGGTTATGAATTCCATGTATAATGTTAGTTAAATGTTTAAGTTTCATTACGCTTATCTTTCTAATATAGAAAGAGAAATGTTACTTATCATTCTTACACTACATATCAACATGTGATTTGTCATTTTTATCATTCTATTTAAACACACATATCTACAGATCAATATATGTGTATTTAAATAGAAGGGTAAAAATGTCAAATCACATGTTGGTATGTGGTCTAAGGGATGATAACTAGAGTTTTTCAATATAGAAATATACTAGTTACAAAGAATTATTTTGTTGAAAATTAAGCCACATCATCTTATGCGCCCATTGAAGTTTCTTATTTAAATTATTAATCTTTTGTAATTTTATCTATGGCTCACTTAATTTTATTCTCCCCTTAATTACAATACAATCTGATCAACTTCACCCGTTTGCACCTTTAGGCCCTCTCTCTTGAAATTCCCCATTCCACTGCACCCTTTTATAATTGAATATCTCCAGTTTGTCTTTTTCAATTCCCAATTACAGCAACTGATATGATAATGTTTCATCATAGTTCCTTCTCCTTTATCAAGCAAATTTTGCTAACCTATTAGAGTAAGCTGATAAGCATGCAATCTTCGTTCAGATTAGTCTCAACTCATGGATGAAGGATTTAACGAGGTCCTGGAGCAAAAAATTAATAATATCTTATTAACGAACAAAGTTGTTGGCAGTGTTCAAATGGATGATTCTCAATTTCCTCCTTTGCCCAATGCCAATGATGTTGATTGAATTGAAGGTGGTAAGGGTTTTAAAAACTTAGAAATCTTTGATTGTTAGCCAAACAAGGATGGCAACTTATGCATGATTCTACTTCATTAGTTTTTTGAGTTTTTAAGGTGAAGTAATTTTCTCATTCTACATTTTTAAAGTTGACTTTGGGCAATAACCTTTCTTATGTTTGGCGAAGTATTTTTGCAACTAAGAACATTATCTCTCATGGGTGTATTTGGAGAGTTGGGCAAGGTGATTGCATTAACATTTGGCATGACAAATGGCTTATAACCAACTTAGTATCTTATCTCCTAGTTGCTTGAACAAAATTTACAAGAAGATTCCACTATTAATGCCTTGTTTGATAGTGATTTTTGTATTTGGAATGAGGCCCTAATTCGAACTAATTTTTCTCCATATGTTGCTAACTAGATACTAAAGATTCCTTTAACTTTGAGAATTGATGATCGGTTTGTGTGGGGTGGAAATAAAAATGGTGTGTATTCCGTGAAGTAAGGTTACCCATTTGCTATTAATTTGCTTACTAAAGAGAATAGAGCAAAAAGTTCCGTTGCACCAGTCAATTTTAATTTTTTGCAAAGGTTTTGGAATTTGAATTTACCAAATCAAGTGAAGAACTTTGCAACGAAAGCATCTACTAATAGTTTGCTCACAAAAATGCTTTTGTAATGAAGAGGTGTTTTATCCATTGTGATTTGTGGTTGTTGTAAGCTGAAAGATGAGAGCTGGGGTCATGTTATTTGGGGATGTTCACATTCTTAGCAGGTATGGGAACTTTGTTGTTCTTTGCTTTTTTAGTTCTTGCATGTTAGTATAGAGTTTCGGACATCGTTATGGACATTAATAGAAACAACTAAGTCTATAGTTGCTCATTTCCTCACTATTTCCTGAGGTATTTGGATGCATAGAAATCTATTGTTATTTTTATATTTTTTTATTGTTATTTAAAAATGCAGATTGTGTTATTCAAGGGATTGTAGATAATTGTATTGGATATGTTGAAAGTTTTATTACCATCAAATCTCATCAGTTATTGATGCATGTGGAGCAAGTACTTTCTTGGAAGCCTCTACCGTTGGATGAGGTTAAATTGAATTTTGATGGGGCTTTAATAAACATTCTTCATCTATTGGAGTTTGGGTAATCTTACAGATGCTAAGGGTAAAGTGTTGATGGTCTCGAGTAGGAGGGAAGTGAGTGAGTTTGAAGTTGATGAGATTGAAGCTCTAGCTGTTTTATGGAGTTTGCAAATGATTCTTCATCTTGGTATAGCTAGTTTAATTTTGGAAGATGACTCTTTCTCTATTATTGAAGCTGTAAATTCTAGAGAATCGAACCTCACTAGTTGGGTCATTTGATTATGGAAATTCAGATTTTACTTAGAAGATTTCAGGATTATAAGGTTCTCAATGTTAGTAGACAAGGCAATGAAGTTGCTCATTTGCTTGCTCGTCATGCTAGGGTTGTGAAATATACAATACAATGGTGGCATAAATGTCCTGATTTTCTTATGTCTCGAGTATTATTAGATGCTTCAATGTAATTGTATTATGTTGTACATGTCTCATTTTATATTTTATATGAATGAATTCTGTTTCTTATAGAAAATTATTAGATACAAAAAAACATTTCAACAAAGGAATCCCAGACATGGCACTTAGGTCTCGTTTGAGTTTACAGATGGTTTCAATTTATCTTATCTCAACATTCAAATACTATTTAAATATAAACATTTTTCAATTACAGATTTTTAATTTTTTAATTTTCTCATCTAATGAGTACCTAATTATTATAACTTTTCTAAAATTCTAAATAAAACACAAGAAATAATTTAATTTTTTCAAACCTCAAAATAAAAATAATATTAAAAACTTATCTTCTAACAATATTTTAACTTTATAATATTTTTATTCTATTTTCTTCTCTAATCCTATAAAATATTATAACTCAAACTATTTCATTATTATTTATAAATAATTTTACTACTATTAATAAATTTCTTATCGTAACTTATGTAATCTCTGTGTAACTAAAGGATGTCTTAGGTGCCGTTTGGATAGTGAGTTGAGATGAAAGTTAAAAATTGAATAAAATATTGTTAAAATATTATTTTTTAATATTATTATTATTTGAAGATTTGAAAAAATTGAATTGTTTATTATATTTTGTATGAGAATTTGAAAACATTGTAATGATGAGATGATATAAAATAAAACATTTTTTGTACCCAAACGAGATCTTAGTTCTTATTTTTTTCTTTTTTTTTTTAGAGAAATGCTCGGGATTCCGATAATGGGTCCCGAGCATTTCTCCCGACAATGTTTTTAATTTTTTACTTAGTGATTAATAAAGTGTTTTTTTAATAATGTTATAATTTTTTTTCTTTTTTAAAAAATATTTAAGAATACCAAAAAAATGAATGAAAAAAATGAGAAAAAATAGAAAAACTTTTTTGTTCTTCTTGGGACCGGTCTCGTGTTGGTGGATGTAGCACTGCTTTCTTTTTTTTAACTACCCCGCTCTAGCCCCCTCCTCTGGCCCAGACCCCTCACCCACCTTTCTTGTCTGGAAAATTCTACGAGACTTATTAGATACAAACGGTTTAACGTATCAAATCGTGTACTAACGTTGATATGATTTTTTTTATTGAAAAAAAAAATAAAAAAAAAATTTTAAAAGAAAAAGAAGGTCTTCGTTTTTATAAAAATTATTTTCATCTTTATAGGTAAACATTAGTGCACCGTTTGGTGCGCAAACGTTTGCAAGAAGAATTTTCCTATTTTATTTGACCAAAATGCCATAAATTGTAAAGTTGTAGATACTTCTCTACCCCGTGACCCAGCCTTCCTCGACAAACAACTTCATTTCAAAACAGAACTCTGCTCTCCCCCTCCGTTCGACGGCGAGGTTTGGACGACGGCGACTCCTTCAGCTTGCCGCAACCCATCACTCGACGGCCACTTCCTAATTCGACGGCATTCGTTCTTCAGACCAAAAAAAACACATCACTCCTAGCCTAGGTCCCTCGACGTCGATTTCCTTAAACCGTGCCAAACCGTCACTCGACGGCCACTTCTTTAGTCTGGAGTAATCTGGGTACAAAGCTCCATTTTGCATGCCAACTCATGAATATGCCACGGTGGTGATACTTCTATCACTTTCTGTAGTAATCACGTTTTGTAACCCAAAATCTTGCTCGTTTTGTTTCCCAGGTTGTGTTTGTAACGCGAAGTCGAAAGCAAATTCGCGAGTTAGCATTCTGTACTCAAAGATGGTGAGTTAGGGCTTATATCTTTTCCCCTGTTAAGAAAAGCCATTGGGCTTCTTGTTTGAGTGAGAGAAAGAAAGATAAACCGCTTCAACCGATTTGATGATATCTCCTCCTCTTCTTTCTTTCTTTCTCCTTCTCTCTTCCTTTTATTTTTTTATAAATTAATTTTTAATTTTTAATTGTGTGTATAAACCTACAGAGGGTAAGGGTTTGTTCTGCGGTGCCATTAATGTAATATGGGGTTGTTGGATTCTTTTTGTTGTAATTGCAGTCAGATATAAGGAAGTGGTTCATGAAATCCCATGTCAAGGGCAATGGTGGGGAATCAAAGCCTGCAAATCCTGCCCCAAGCAATTCGGAGACCCTGGTGGGTATACTTACATTTTTATATTCTGGCTGATAAAGCATATATGAGTGTGTATGGGCGTGTAAGCTTAATTTCAGCTTTATTGGAAAAGGTAAAATGAGATATAATATTTTGTATAGTGTGTGCGACTGCATTAAGCCTGAAATAACTTTTTGGTATCCGGGTCTTGGTGCAAATAATTTCTAGGGGCCATCGGACTGGGGAACTTCCTCTTGAATTACCCAAGGTGCACTGTGGGAAACTCCTTGCCGAGGACTTAATGCACCCCTAAGATTAGTCGGGACTTTGTTCTTAGACACCCAGTGCCAATTAAAAAAAATAAGTAGCTGGGTATAGAAGGT
>QEOT01003150.1:58420-82284 GCA_003123785.1 Pterocarya stenoptera
CCCCCCCCCCCCCCCACCAAGGCACTACTTTCTATATTTTTGTTTTGTTAACAATTTTCCTGTGCTTCGGCATTCTTCGTTTTTATTATTGTTATAAAAATAATAATAATAATTATTATTTATTCAAATTTCAATATTTGTTTGTTATCTTAACAATTCTCCCATACTTGTACCTATTTTTTTTGTCATAAATAAAATTTAATATTCTCATGATGATTTTTTCCCTCCATCTCACAGTAGTTTGTGGTCACCACAGGGTGGTTGGCAGCAGGAGGGGATGCTCCCCTCCGGCGCACATTTTTTATTAATTTTTAACCTACGTTTTAAAATTTTTTTGACATTTTTTGTTCTTTTTCAATATTCTTTCACTTGTTATGCTACGACAGCATGAAAAGCTGAGGGAGCAATTTGATTTTGAGGCAAACCAGAAGGACTATTTTTCTATTTAACCAAAACTAGGTTTTCTAAAGGTAATTTGGTTATACACCCCCTCTGCTACACCCATCTTGTGAGCCATTGCATAGGGGGTGTATGACCAAATTTACCTTTTCTAAATTCTCTTATGCTTTACTAAATTTACATCTCTTATATTTGATAGCCATAATTAAATAGTACATGGTTCAGTCAAAATGACCAAAAAAAGCTCAAGAATGATGGTTCAGTCAAATGCATCACATATGGCAGCATGTGGCTCCATGATATGTAAATCATCGTCAATATCAACTAAATATGTAAGAATATTTGTTTGTATCATTTTTTGGGTCTTGAACTAATGTTTATAGTTTTTTTTTTTTCCAAATTGCTAAAGCACACTTTTATTGCACTTTAAGCACACAGAAAGCGTGCTGAAAGTCCTCTAGTGTAACTATGCTTAGCTTTTGGCACTTTGTGCTTTGCGCTTAAACCATCATTGCTTGATGGTCTACTGAAACTTTCGTTTTGGTATAGATCTGAAGTATGAGCCCAGACATGTGAGGTACCTTTTTAGCCAGTGTTGTTAAAGGTGCACTAAAGCACAAAGCCCCAAGGTTGAAGTGCATTTACAAAAGTGAGCTTTAAGCGTGCTTTTTGGGGCATTTTGTGTTAGCTTAAAGCGCAAAAAAGTGCACTTTTATTATTTTTTAAAATAAAAATTTAAAATATCATTTTAAGACCCTATTCTCAAGTATTTAGTTGATATTGAAGGTTATTTATGTACCATGGTGCCACACATTGTCATACGTGATGTATATGCTTTGAACTCGATATAAAAGTCCCAAGTTGGCTTTCTGGATGGATTGGTACTTAATTGCTTATGTTAGCAATGAAGTCAATGCCGACAATTCTTGAGCTTTTTGGTCATGGCCTTTTTGGTATATTTTGATTTAATTTAGCCATGTACTTTAATTTGATTATGGCTATCAAATAAGTTTTTTTGTATGAGTGGCTATCAAGTATCATGTTGATATTAAGTAAAGCATAAGAGAATTACAGAAAATGTTATGTTTAAGTAAAGCTTGGCCACCACGTGGGTGGCCATTCCATTTTTTTTAAGTTTGATATTCTAAAATAATAAATTGTTTTTATTTATATGAAGAATTTACTTATTGTTATTATTTTTTTTAGAAAATTAATTAAATATTTGAGAAAAAATTAAAGGTGATATGTTTTCGATTAACTTTGATGGACACAAAATTAATAGAGGGTCCTCTCTAATTAACTCATACTATATGGGTTATTTCTCAAAAAAGAAAAGTTACAATATCATAAACCTAAGTACCCTATAGCACAAGGGTGTTTGACTAAAATTCCCTAAATTTAATTTAATTAGTTGGTTACATGGTTCTCATATTGCAAAATACTCTAATAAATAGTAGGTTAAATATATTATCATCTTGTTTTTTAAACCTTTTGTTATTGCATTTTGTGGATCATTTGTTACTGTATGTTAACTTTAAAAATATGCGCTTTACTTCAATCAGGCGTGTGCTTGAGCTCTGCGCTTTGCGTCTAGGCTCTAAATTGCCCTTGTGCTTAAGTGCGCCTTGCGCAAATGTGAGTTCTTTGCAAACTGGTAGTCCATGCCACAAGCTAACTTGAGGACCTGTTTGCTTTTGAACTCGTATAATTTCTTCTGTTCTTGGAGTTGCAAGAATCCGAATAAAACTCATTTGAGGTGCTTGTTGTTTACCCCTTCTCAAGATGCATATTATTGCAAGCAAGTGATGCCTTCAGGGCTTTTTTTGTTTTGGGTTTGAGAAACAGTTTTTGGCCATTGGGAGTCAAAAGAACAAAAACAATAACTGAAGCCAGTTAAAACGTTGTTGAGAATGATAATATGAAGCCATTTTCTGAAAATGTTTCCCAAAGCCAACCAGCCAGCCATCCACATCATCGTATTGATGCTATCAGTTTTCATTTTCTGATTTCTTTTCGAGAAGACTGAATGGAATGTTTGGCTAATCCCTATAAAGTTCTGTAATGTTCCCTAGGAAGTTGTCAAGGCTGTTCCTGAATGTATAAGCAAACATATCATAAAACTACACAAAAATTTTCCCGAATGCCGCTTGTCTTGTGGAATCATGGAGAAATGATTCTCTCAGTTTTCCTTTTTTTCAGTTCTTTGCTAGAAATATGAAAAAATTACATTTTATCAAAATTGTCAAATTCTTTATTTATGTAGATTGAATTCTTCTAGGTTCCTTATTTATGAAAAGAGTTGAAGTTATCCCTTATCTATATTAATTTAGGAAGCTTTTTCTAGACATTTAAGAAAATGTGCCATATGTTTTTTTTCTCATCTATTTATTTATGGAAATAATTCTTCCTGGTTCCTAGTATATTAACTGCTTCTTTGATCATGGAATAATGGTTAACATCTTTTATTTTCCTTTTGATTATGTCAGACAGTACTGCCAATGGTGAGAAGTTGCAGTTGGAACTTCAAAGTTTGAATTCCAAAGGTTGGTAATGCTACCCCACTTGCACTTGATGTCTGGAGTATTCTCCTAAATACTAATTTCATTTTGAATGGATGAGAATAATTAATTAGTTATGCTGTCTGTGCGTTATGTCATATTGTAGGAGTGCAAGTAGAATTGGATCTGAATAGCACAGGAAACTCAGGTGCTAAGAAAACACCAGTTGGCAGAGGAAAAGGTGGTTCCGGACCTACAGAGAAGAAAGGTGGGCGAGGTGCTGGGGCTGGTGCCAAGAGAAAGAGATGAGAAAATAAAGAAATTTGAGGCTTGGATAAGTTTTTGCATTGTTCATAATCGTTGTAGGTAGGTTTACCTCATTTTGCCGCAGTAATTTGAAAAAGAATTGTAGATTTTCCTCCTTTGCGCTGTTTTTTTGGGTTCATGTGAGCGTTGGAAGGCGTTACCTGCTATTACTTAATTCTCAAAAAATGCTATTTTTGTCATCGATATAAACACATGGAATAGTCTTTTGTGAGTAAAACTAAGATTATGATTAATTACCCGTTCATTGAGCTTGATTAGAAGATCCTGTTGTTCCGGGGATATTACCTTCCTGTCACGGATCATTTGTGGGTGGTGTAGATATATCTTTCAAACAGTTGGCATGTCAAGATTTGATTAGTAAGAGAAGTTTAAAATTAAGTTTTTAGATTAATATTAAGACTTCAAAACTAATGTCTAGTGAGTTTTTCATGACACCAACCTATTTCCAGTGGTTTTCGTCGGAAATGACCTTTTACGGTTCACTTTCAAAGGACGTCAAATTCTTCCTCTTTTACGGTTCACTTTCAAACGAGCGTGGGTGGGGGATGATGTGGAGTTTACGGTGTATACTAAGTTTGTATTTTCCGTTGAGGATAAGGGCTTTTTCAGAATCATTGAGAACGGCAAGCGATTGACGAAGTTTTTGGTCTCCCATCGAAACATTGCCTCCATTGTATTGACCAGTTGGCAGAGAAATTCCTTACGGTTCACCTTTGGTCTCCCCACATAGAAGGGTAGCTAGAAGATTGATCCCACTTCTCGGCATCACCCACTATGTGATGCTTGGAAGAGTTTTTGATATTTTTAAATGTTGGACATGTATTAGCCGAAATGTTCACGTTGCCACCATGTGAAAAGTGATCCCTCATTGTATTATGTGGTGTTTGTGGGTGGAGATAAATAAGAGGTGTTTTGAAGACTAGGAGCATTCCTTTTTATTTTTTTGATAGTCAACATAGAAGACAATTTTATTGAACTGAAATATGACGTTCAGCCATTACAAGAGGTTTAATACATTCAACAACACAATCAATATCAATTATCTCATGTTTTAAACTCACGGCCATTTGAGCAAGACAATGAGCAACATTATTGAGTTCTCTTTTGACATGATGTATTTTCCATTGAGCACCACATAGAAGAGTAGTGATGTCTGAAACAGTGCATTGCAATTTCCCAGCAAAAGACAGCACTCTTGACAGCATGGACTACTTGGCTAGAGTCACCTTAAAAAATTAAGGAGTCAAGACCCAATTCTTTGCAAAATAAAACAGCAGAGAGTAAACCTCTTGCTTTAGCCAGCACAAGATTAGTGCAATAGAATCTTGGTTGCATCAAACTAGCCAAAACAGAACCATCAGCCTCTCTTATCACCACTCTTAACACCAATCTTGTTGATATTAGATCTTACTGTCACATCCCAATTCGCTTTCACCCAAGATGATTGAGGTGTTTCCCATCTAGTAGCAGGCTACAGATTCTTAATTCTTGACCCTTCTGACATTGCTCTTGCATTACAATACTCCTCTACAGCCTTTACAACAATACCAAAGAGCACCTTAGGGGGTTGAGAAGGGCCATCATGGATAAGAGTGTTTCTTCTAAACTAGATTAGTCTAGCTATGGTGGCAAACAACACCAATTCTTGACTTGGTAATCTATCAACCAGATACTCAAAAACAGATAAGAAACTAAGTGCTTGAATATTTGCCTTTTGAATAGGCTTGGAACACAAAAGCCATGCATCCTAGGCAGAGGAACATGACCATAAAATATGAGCTGGTGTTTCAGCTTCAAGCATGCAAATTGGACAACAAGAATCAGTAATCACCTTCCTCTTGCATAAATTAACTCGAGTGGGCAGTGAATCTGTGCAAGCACTCCACATAAACTGTTTAACAACATTTGTTGTTTGTAAGGACCAAATCCTCTTCCACAACAACCCTTGAGCTCCATTAGTTGAAGATTCACCATGTGTTCTTACTAGGAGTTGTTTATGCAGGTGATAAGCACTTCTCACTGAGAAATGTCCAAAAACAATCCCATTCCATATTTGTTTATCAGCTGTAGGCAGAATACTGATAGGCAACTTAAGTATTTCCTCAATATCTTCCTCTTGAAAAACTGTATGGAGAAGATCCATATTCTACCATCTCGATTGAGTATAAATAAGATCAGCAACCATTGCATTCTCATGGAGGATTGACACAGGAGATTGAACTCTGCATGAATAGGCTCTATTCCACCATTTTTCCTTCCAAATTCTAACCTGGGTACCATTACCAATTTTTCACATAAGGCCTTCCTCAACCAGAGGAATAGATTGAAAAAGACTTCTCCCATAAATATGAAGGCCTTGGACCTAGCCCTACATGAGAGAGAGATGTGTGTGGGAAATATTTAGCTTTAAGTATTCTACTGGCCAATGAATCAGGATACATTCTCAACCTCCATATTTGCTTTGCTAAAAAGGCTATATTAAAACTATGTAAGTCTCTAAATCTCAAACCCCCCACAAGATTTTCCTGTACATAAGGTTTCCCATCTTGACCAATGGATCTTGAATTGATTTTCTTGATGACCCCACCGGAAGTTTGCAAAACATGAATGCAGTTTATAGCATAGTGTTTTTGGGAGTAAAGAAACACTCATGCCATAGGTGGGTAGTGCTTGCAATATTGCCTTAATTTTTTTAAAGGAATTTGTTTTTCCAATTATCTAGCCTCGTTATCACCCTTTCAACTATACCACTAAAGACCTTTGTTTTGGATTTTCCAACAATAGATGGAAGGTCTAAGTATCTGTCTAGATTAGTAGATGCCTGTAAACCAGCCACCTCCATGATGTGTCTCTTAGTTTCAACCTTGGTGTTTCTACTGACAAAAAGGGATGTTTTGTCTTTGTTAAACTTCTGGCCAGAAGCAATTTCATAGATACTAAGAATGTGGTTCAGCTAGATCCATTCCTACATATTAACCTTACAAAATAAGAGGCTATCGTTAGCAAAAAACAGATGGTTCAATCTGATTTGGCCTCGAATAACTGGTACCCCAGTCAAAACTTGAAGTTGTTCTACAGCATACAATTTAGCACTCAGAGCCTCAACACATAGAATAAACATATATAGGATAAAGGACAACCTTGTCTAAGGCCCCTCTCGGGTTTGAACCAATGTTAAGGAACTCCATTTATCCAAACTGAAAAAGATGAGGTAAAAATACAAGACATGATCAGCTCAACCCATTTGGAATTAAAACCTAGTTTCACCAAAACAGCTTGAATGAACCCCCATTCCACCCTGTCATAAGCCTTACTCATGTTTAATTTTAAGACCATATAGCCTTGCTGCCCATGGAGTTGTGTATTAATGATATGAAGAGTTTCATAAGCAGCCATGATGTTATTAGTGATCTATCTACCAGGCATAAAAGCACACTGGTTTTGTGAAATGAGAATAGGCATAATGGATTTCAATCTATTTGTAAGCATCTTTGTAGTGATTTTATAAAGGACATTACATAAACTTATTGGTTGAAATTCAGAGACACTCTTTGGATTTCTGGACTTTGGAATTAAGACCAAGTAGGTATAATTGATAGTTTCAATATTTGCATGAGAATTGAGAAAAGACAGGATAGCATGACAAACCTCATTATTCACCACATCCCAATTGTCTTGATAGAAACAGGCACTATAACCATCTGGTCCAGGGGTGTTAAATGGTCCCATTTAGAAGACTGTAGTCTTAACATCCTCCTCTGTAAAGACCTAAAGTAACTCTTCATTCATAGCATCAAAAACTTTAGGTGAAAGATCATGAAGACAAACATCAATTTGAGAAGGGTTAGAAGAAGTGAACAAATTCTGATAAAAATGAGTAAAAGCAAGACTAATCTCTGCATTAGTATTACACTGAATTCCATTCTCATCTTTCACTTGCACAATTTATTTCTTTTTTGTATATGGGTAGCACTCAAGTGGAAAATTTTGTATTTCTATCACCATTCTGTAACCAGTGAACATTGGCCCTTTGATTCCATTTTAAGTGCAAATTCTCTTGAATTATGGAGATTTCCTTTTGCAAATTGCTGACTTTTGAGATTGAGGCTGTTGTAAGATTAGACTGAATCCTTTCAAGTTGGCACATTTTCTCCCTGAGATGCTTATCAAAAATTGGATCTTTGGAGTTAGCCCATCTTCTAAGAGATTTCATGCAAGAAGCAAGTTTATTGTTCAAAGAGGACAAATTAGCAAATACTTCACCAGCCTGCAACCAAGCAGTTTTGATAGCTACATTGTAATCCTTATAGGAAGCCCATCTAGCTTCAAATCTACATGGCCTCTTTAATGGACCAGTAGATCCATGGCTATTAGAAAAAGTCATGTGAAGAGGGTAATGGTTAGAGGTAACAATAGAGAGTAATCTTATGTCAATCATGCCAAATTCCACACACCAATCAGAAGATGCCACTACCCTATCAAGTTTCTCCTTAGTGAAGGAAGAATCTGATCTGTTATTAGACCATGTGAATTTTCCTTTAGAAAATCCTAGATTATGAAGTTGACAATCATCTAATGCATCCTTAAAAAGAGCAATCTGACTTTCACTCCTAACTACACCCCCCCTTCTTGTCACTATGAAATAGAATCTCATTAAAGTCACCAAGACAAAGCCACAAATTAGAATTCAGAGAATAAAGATGCCTTAAAATATTATAGCCTTCTACTTTTTTTTTTCAATAATGGGATGGCCCTAAAAACATGTAAGCATCCATGGAAGTTTTGGAGAAATACTATCAACCCAACAGTTAATATGCCTTTGAGAATAGCTTTGAATCTCTACTGCACAATCAGACTTCCATAATAATGTCAAACCCCCACCACGACCCAACCCTTCAACCAAAAACATAGTAGTGAAACCAAATAAATGTTTTAAACAGTCCATCTTATTCTTACGTAATTAGTTTCCATAAGAAATAAGATATTTGGCTTTTCTTCCTTAACCATAAGGTTAAGGTCGTGAACTGTCTGAGGGTTGCCAAGCCCCTGGCAGTTCCAACTTAAAAGCCTCATTTCTCTTGGCGAGGCTGGGAAACAGCCTCCGCCAATATTTTCACACTCCTAAGTTTCTTTTTGAACATCAACTTTTCCTCATTACTACGGTTGCCAATAGGCAAAAATTTTCTCTTTCTAGTTGCCAAGTAGGGATTAAAATGAGCAGTGGCCTTATCTTTAGCATGTCGAACCTTATTCTTCAGATGATGCAGTGAATATGATGGACCTAATGGATCTTTCTGTGCAGAGGCATCCACCAAGCTAGTACCAACCCCATCATCAGGAATGGGGACTTTAACAGGAGAATCATCACCAGATGGAGTAGGAAGTCCATGTTGCAGTGTAGGACCCATCTCAGAAGAATTGATAGTTGTTGCAGTTGAAGCAATTGTAGCAATTACAACTGCAGGGTTGATGTTCATAGAAGGGCAGCCAATAAACAAATCTTCTGCATCTCTCTTAGAATTCCACGTGTTATTCACAGCTCCAACTATCTCATAACTGTTAAAATAGTTTCCAGAAAGAGAGGAAGGAGATAACTGATTTGTTGCATCTGATGATGAACAAACTTTTGAAGATCCAGCAATGAATTTCCCCACCCCTCCTCTTGCAGCAATAGATGATGCATGCATCCATGTACCATACTACATGATAGAAGCAGTTTGTCTTGTTCAAACACCCAACACTGCCATGCATAATAACACCACAAGAAAAGCAGAACCGTGGTAATCTCTCATACTTAAAAGGCACAAAAACATGGTGTTCCTTCAATGATAACATAGTACCTTTTGCAAGGGGTTTGAATAAATTGATCTCAACAAGAACACGCATATAAAGTCCCCAACCTATTCCATGCTCATCAACCTCTACATGAATCATATTCCCAATCAGTCCACCAATTCTATAAGCCACCTTGTAATTCATGCATCCAAGTGGTAAATGATGAAAGCTGCGCCTAAAGATAAGCATGAGAAAATACAAATTCAGTGGGAGGAGTAAGTCCATCAAAGAATTTTAAGCAAATCAGATTCTGGTCAAAAAGCCATGGTTGGCCATCCCAAATTCTCTGCATATCATGTTCAGAACCAAACTCTAGGAGAAACAGATTCTGACCCACTTCAACAATACTAATAGCTGCACCAACTTTCCAAACTTTAGCATAGTTATCTTGAAAGCCTCATAATTAATTCTCCTTTCACGCATGATTTTTCCCCACAAGACAGAATTGGCCTTTTGTTAGAGTTTGGTCAACATCATCGTCCAAGACAACGACACCCTCCTTTTCAATGGTTGTTAAACTAAGTTTATTCCAATGTGAAAAAAAATCCTCAGCCATGGTGACAAACAGAAACAAAGCTAAACAGATGACAAAAAAGTAGACTAAAACACAACGCCCACCACTCAAAAGTGAAGGCATAAACTTTCTCCTCAAGATGCTTCAGACAGAAACTTGAGATAAAACTACCAAGCAATAACTGCTTCCTGAATCACCGTACTTGACTTAACCTTAAACAAAAAACCTAACAATATTCCTAAAATATCCGACCAAGAGTATTCCTTAGAAGAGCTGACGAGATTCTTTTATAATACACTCTTTTTCTTGGGCTTCAGTCATTATTTGTAATGAGAACAATTTTCATAATTTGATTGTATCCATCACTAGTGCTTAGTGGTACTTAAGTATATTCTGTGTGTACTCTCTATGTAATTGGGCTATGCCTTTTTCTATTAATCAAGTTTTTGCTTATAGAAAAAATCAATTTTGTTCTAAACCAAATCAATCATGTTATATAAGTGGTGTGGAGGGAAACAACATGCTCATATTTGTAAATATAATTCTTTTAAAAAAAGCTCGCTACCCGACCCGACTATTCCAAATCGAATCAACTCAACCTAAAAATTGTCGGGTCAATACTTGGAACATTCCACATTACTTATCGGAAATCGGGGTATTAACTAATTTCTATTTCTCTCAGAATCAGGACGCAATGGCATGTATCATTAAAAAAAAAAAAACTGAAAATCACTCGTTTACTTTTGCACAGGGTAGCATCATGCAAATATTACTTAATATGAAGGTGTACAAAACAGCATATTCAAGTATTAATACAAGATGTTTAGGTTTGAATGATTTCAGTTCACCTCAATCCCGGTGCCGTTGTGGCCTTGTGTTTATTAGTAGATTATAATTACAAAGTTTTGACTAGAACACTATAAGACAAAATCTCACTTACAAAATAATAATAATAAAAATTACTCATACTCCTTGAACACTTATCTCCTAGTGCTTTGGTTGTGACGTGCAAAGCCATTATTTCCTGGAGGTGTAGTAATTGTTTGTGAGTGACTAAACTTGGGATATCCTTGACATGCCCCAATGTGACGCCAATGTTATCACATCATAAAAAGAAAGGTTTAGAGAGTGAAACACCCAAATCACGCATGAGAGAGAGTAACCATTGAATTTCACTTGCTCTATTTGCCAAGGCTTTGTACTCTACCTCCATGTTTGAGCTATCAACTTTTACTTGCTCTTCCCATTTCCAAGATATAAGATTTTTATAGAGAAAACTACAAAATCTTCTAGTAAAGTGCATGTTGTCTTGTGACCTAGCCTGGTCAAGTCTAAAAAGGCTTGCAGCAAGGAGCATTCACATTTGTGAATTTGAAGTCAATTGGCCAAAGTTTGTTTGGGATAGCGTAGTAATCGCTAGGCAGATTGTCGATGACTGAGCTTAAGCCAATGCAAGAATCAAAAACCTTGTTAATAGTGAATGTAATATCAATGATGCCCCTGAATTCCGTTTGGGATTTGAAGGAGTTTGAAGTCTTAGGATATGCAACACAAGATCACATACTCCAATTCATGATAGTCAAATAAAACTAAATCTTGGTGTTCTTGGTCTAACACTTTCGTATTAACTCCAAGGACTACAAAAGTATATAAATAATACTTCTAATATGTTCATCAAACAAACCTAGGTGATAACATGTTTGACTAAATTCAAAAATCAGAAACACAACATATGACAACTCGGTTTGCATGAAAACATTGAAACCGAATCTTGCATGCTTTCTGGCTTGAAACATAGTGACTATATCCTTAATTCTAATGCAATAAATCTTGATAGAATACCATCAGGTATGTCACATTTAAGTTCTAACTTGATCTAAGCATCAAATCTATCATGTCATAGCAAATAATCCGTCAAAACAAACATTACACCCAATAGCCTCTAGTTCATGCTTAAAATCAAACTATTGCATGTTCTTCACCAATCCAATCAAAGAACTAAGTTATAAATCTTCAAAATCCATTCTTAATCCATAGATCAAGGCTTTTAAAATAAGATTTAAAATAATAATAACTATTGAATTAAGATCCTAAAGCTAAAATAACAATATAAGCCAAACAAAATGTATTTTAAGACAATCAATTTCTACCACTTCAAAGTTCATGAAAAAACGTTTTCTAAAAGCCTAACATGCTTAAAATCAAGCCATAAAATTCCATATAATCATATTAACACTTCATAAAACCAAGATCTACACAATTTTCAATCAAAATAACACAAAACTCCCAAGGTTCATCAATAATCATCCAAGCTGAACCCTTCCACCATCAACATCAAGTTTCATCCAACTAATATCCAAGAAGAATTAACCAACGCACTCCCAAGTAAGCTAGACTCATTACTAAACAAATTGAAAGTGATTTGAGCTGAGGAAAATATTTACAAAAGTTGGAACCAAGCAAGAAGCAAAGCGGCCCAAAAAATCTTCTCTTTAGCTCTCTCAATTTGCTCTTGGAAATGGATGAAGAAAAGTGATAAGTGAGGGAGGAAAGCGAGGGTGGCATGGGATATAGGAAGGGGGCTGACTTGGTGGTTGAATGAATGACAACTGAGGTGGGGTTGGTTTGTGAAAAGAGAGGAGAAAAGGCTGAAGTGGCCTATTGTCCTACTACTGCTGCCGAGTGGGAGAGTTGCTGATTTTGTTGCTTCTTTGAGTTGCCATAAATGGCACTATTTGTGGCAGCAAATGAGGTGGCATGGCATCCAAGGGATGGCCTTGAGGGTGGAAGCTTATTAGAGAAGCTTGGTTGGACTAGCTAGTTTTGGTGGGACTAAGATGGGGCCAACTGAATGCATTCATTTGGGGTCTCACTTAAGGTTTGGTTCCAATCTAAGTTTTCTTGGTCAGATATAAGTACTTAGGTGTAAGAGAGTAGATGAGGGTTTAAGAGTGTGTACTTGAGTGGTTGGTTGCTTGTGGAAGTGACTTAACCAAGTGAAAAAACACTTGGCTACAAATCGGCCATGTTTAAGGTTTAGGAGGATTTAGGGTTTTGTCTTCCACGAAGAATTTGGGGTTTCGGTTTGCCTCCAAATTTTTGAGGTTTTATGAGGATTGAAACCCTCTTTTGGTTGGCAAACAAGTATTTCGTTGGAATAGTAAATGGTGTAAGAGAACATGATGAAAAGCTTGATTGACACTCATCTTAAGAAGTGCCCTAGGATTTCCATGTGGACGGCTAAGATTGGGCCATGTGTCCAAGAAAAAGTTTTCTAGTGATCCTAAGTGGATTTGGACATCTTACATGGCGATTTGACAGCTATTTGAAAACAGATGCCCCGGGACGCCCTCTCGAAGGGTTACTATCCATAAAAAAAAACTTGAAACTTTTTATTGCATTATAAAATCTTAAATATTCATACGAGTCTACTGTTTCAATTTGTTTCATAAGGTTATAGTCCTAAGTGCCTCAATTAATTAAAAAGATAAATCTGTCACTATAGTGGATCGGGATCCAAATATTCTAACAAACGAAAACCCAATCGACAACGTACACTCGTGCTAATATGTGGGGTCTCGACTTTGACTTCTTATCAGTGTTGGAAGCAGCTCCACTACCTTGATTTGCATTAGGGCACTCTCTAATCATATGATCGGGTTGTTCTTACTTGAAGTAGACTCGATTCCAAAACGACATTCCTCGACATGAAACTTGCCACACTTCACACACTATGGGTTTGAAGGTAGCATCTGTCTTCCGATAACGATGCCCTTGTCCTTGACTGACCCAACAAATGGCCTCTTCTTCTCTGCATTTCTTCCAGTTGCATACTGAAAAACTCTCTTACATTAAGAATTAATCTCAGTTGGTAATGAAAACTGAGCTGCTCGAGGTGAAGGAGAAGATCAACCGTCTTCTTTCCAAAGTGAATCTAGGCTTGGGTTCTTTATTAGGCTTGGCCCTTCCTGACCCAAGTTGTTTGGCTTCTTCTAGGTCACTTTCACTAAGCCTCCATTCAGGGCTTGTTGTTAAAGGGCTTTTCATTAAGTGGTTGATCAGTGGTGGCAAAAGAAAATGCCTTATTGGGGGTTTGACCTTGGGTAAATTCTTGGCCTGTGTAGCGGGCAAAAACTCTTCACGGTTCATCTTCGTTTGATGGAGGCTCTTCTTCCTCTAGTAGGCCTAGCTCTCAAGCTAGGTCCCGATAGATCTATAGATTCATGAAACCCTTTCCAGATTTTACGAAGTTTTAAAGGTCTAAAAAAATTCATCTATCAAATTTCTTTCAGGACGTTACATCCTGCTCTCCTAAAAAGAAGATTCCATCCTCAAAATATGTGTGCGTTACAAAAATTATAATTAGCTACCACAACAAAAGAAGGAATAATACTCACAAAGCTATTGCCCATCGCTGGTTGTAGAATCTCTTGGTGATGAAGGTGAAGGTAAGTTGGAATCCACTAGGGTTGCATTCTAAGTGTGTTGTTGTTGGAGTCATATATCATGTTGGCAAAATGTGCGTGGTCAACCTACTGCTCAACCTCCTCCTCCTCGTTGCTGTTGAGTAGATGCCCCTACATAAGAAGACGTCCTTGGTGTGTCGATGAGATCAATGCCCCAAATGTCTTAGGCTCATAATCAGTAGCTCACTCCTTGGCAACATGACTCAACTCTACATCGTTGAGTGGCCGCCTCACAAGCAAATTGTCTCTCGGTATCCACATAGAGGGGTGTTGAGGTGGAAACCACTCTTTGTGGGGGAGGGCCCTCCACTCATAGCCCTTCCCATCGCTGTCTATATCCATCACGTGGGTGTGGTGGTGCTCCCACTTCTCCATCGCTTGCCAGTAATCAACACCCTCCTGTCTAGCTCAATAAGTCACTCCTACAGTGCTCCCTCTCATCTTTCTCACTCACTCAATAGAAAGTGTTGACTTCCTCACTGTCTTCCCCTCATGTGCCATGAAAGTTGCAAATGGTAAAGTCAACGAAAGAAAACAAATCCCACAGAACAATCCATTCATGAGGCCATAACAAATATGAGGTGAACATAATTTATTTGATATTCAAAAAAATGAAGTTCAAAAACTATCGGATGCAATGTAATCTAGTGAAAAATAGTAAAGTACAAGTATTTGAGGCTCTTGTGATCTATAAAAACTTCACACTTTTCCCAGTACAAGTAGTGTCTCCAAATCTTCAGAGCAAAAACAACGACAACTAGCACCAAATCTTGAGTAGGATAATTTTGCTCATGGTCCTTGGATTGACGTGAAGCATAAGTGTCTACCCGTCTTTCCTGCATCAGTACACACTCGTCTTGCTTTGGATGCCACATAAGACTTATAAGGCTCCAGTAGTGTCAGTACTAGTGTCGTTGTTAGTCTATTGTTTGGCTCAAGAAAACTAGTCTCGCACTTATCGCTCCACATGAACTTTGCATTTTTCTTGGTTAGGGAGGTAAGTGGTTCGGATAATCTAGAGAATCCCTCCACAAACCTCTTATAGTAATTGATCAGTCCCAAGAAACTCCAAATCTCATGCATGTTGGTCGGCCTCTGCCAATTCATAACTGCCTCAATCTTACTAAGATAAACAGTTACTCCTCTACTGGAATAACGGGACCCAAGAATAGCATATGACTTTGTTGAAAGTTAGAATCACATGTTAGGCTTTGATTTATGGTATGAGAATGAGATTGGGATTGAGTTATATGAGTTTAGTCTTTGGGAAGGATGTTTTGGTTTAGATTGGAGTTCTTCATGCATAAATTGTTTTTATGTGAGATTTTAGTCCTGACATGGATTGATATGATTCCCTAAGCTTAGATAATGTATTTTTTTATTTATTGAATAGTATGTCATGATAGGTTTATAAATATACATCTTGAGTTGATCATCTAGCATGTTTTGGTTTTGACTTGTTTGGAGGTTATCTTGTGATATCATGATTACGTTTCCCAAAGCAAATGTTATAAGCATCTAGAAGCTTATTATCATCATGTTACGAGTTAGAATGCATGATACTTTAGAGCTATAAGGGTTCATATGTTAAAGAGAAGTTAGATACATCATGCTGAGTTTTGGTGCATTCAAGATTGTTTGATTTTCTTCATCACATGGGTGTTGATATGATTCCATATAGCTTAAATCTAAGTCTTTAGCTTGTTAATCAATTCATATAAAATGTATGGCTATAAAGAGCTCATAGGAATTATAGGCTTAAAATCACATATAGTGTAAATCAAGCCATATGCAGGCCACAGGTTGGATGAGATTCCCATGGTGGATGTTTGATTCATTAAATTCTAAGGTCATATATGGAATAATAATATGGATTATATGAGGTTTGTGCAATTTGGTAGAATTTTGAGCCAAAATACAAATAGTCAATGTTTAGGGCCCAAATAAAAATTTCGGGAAAGTTAAGGGGCAGTTTTGCAAATTCTAATTCTAGTTTATTAATTCTGAAAATTTCATACTTCCTAACACTAGTACATAATTTTAGCCGCGACGATTATTAGAACTCAAGAAGTTTGTAAATTAGCTTCTAACTTACTTTTCGATAATTTATCTATGATTCTTGTGTAAACGTCACATTTATGTTATAAATGTCATTTTGATCATGAAAAGTCATATGATACATCATTGAACATTTAGCTACATGCATAGATGGCATGTGTTATGTTACTTTTGCACGAAGCATGAAACAATACTATTTTTTGCATGGAGCAAGAAAATACGTCTTTTTAGCATAAAGTACACTGCATGTTAAGAAATGAACTCGTTTCATGAAGTATTTTGTCATGAAGCACAACATGTAAATACTTTATCATGACCCAATGCTAGGATAGGGGAATATCCTAATAGAACTCCTCTGTCCACTCTAGAGTGAATAAAATTGGAGTGATAACCCTGGGTTTGACAATGAGTCGTTAATGGGCTTCGAATGGATTATTTATAAAGAATTCTGAAGCGAAGTCGTATATGGCATCTAATACTGGTGGGTGCATCTGTTATGATTATGATGATATGTTATGATGATTATGAAATGTTTAAATTCAATGTATCGAAAGATATATCTGTGCAAATAACATAATCTTAACATGAGTTGTGCTACAATCACCAACAAGTACTCTCAACAAAAATGAGGAATTGTGATATTATCTTATTTATGTTATGTGATAATGGATTTAATAAACAAGAAGTATGTTTTAAAAAAATGATCTCTATTAGAAAATGTGCTTCAAATTTTTTTGAAAGATATTGAGGAATCCAAATGAAAGGCAAATACAGTTTTTTGCATATCATGCATACATCTCATGTCATCTATCATGCATATCTTATCCCTTTCTAAGTTAGTTGTTTAACTCACTGAGATTTCAAGGAATATTACTGTGGCAATCCCAACTATCATTCTCCCCAAAATGGTAGTTAAATGATTGAAGATGAGCCTGACCCTGATTGCAAGTTGGAATTGATTGTGATGTCTTTAAAGATGGTTTTGATTACCATGCAACGTGTTAGAGAAATGAGCTATCTTGAAGTTATCTATAATAAAGAGATTCTATCTTCCAGTTTGGTTTGAACTTATGCCTTATGGATTGGGCCTATTTAAGTAAGGCACTACTTATGTTTAATTTGAATATTGGGATGTTTAGTTCATTCTGGCCCCAAACTTTTAAAAGTCAGTCTTTTTTTGCTAAGATTATTGCATACTGCTAGTTGTATACTAGAATGCATTGCATATTAACTATCCTGAAAGTGGGTATGCAACCATGTGTTACATGTCCCGATGCTTCAAGTCTTCATTCCATCCTAAGTAGAGGTTGGGGGCGTCACAATGGTTGTATTAGAGAAATTACGTCTTTGGAAAAAATCACATGTCCTTAGGTACGCTATGCTAAAATGTAGGTTTGAATCATTAGTCTATTGAATCTTGAAGTTGGGACTTGATCTGATACACATGCATCTTAGGAATTGGAAGTTTAAAGTAAGATGGTACATGATGGATGAGAAAGGAACACCAAAGATTCGAATACCTGCAAAGAGTAAGACCACTCGTTGGATAGGGGACATGCTTTAGCTAAAGCAATTCATCAAAAGGCAGAAACACTAAGACAACAGGAGGAGTTGATTCTCAAGACAAAATCATAAGCAGCAGCAGAAACACCAAGCAAAAAGACAAACAAAAGTGGAAACTAGGGGTTGCTCCTATGAAAAATTTTTGGTGTATACATACCCTATTTTTATGGGTACTAGAAGACCTATAAGAGCTAATAAGTGGTTACTTGATCTCAAAAGGACATTCAAGATCAAGGGTTGTAGTGAAGAACAAAAGGTGCAGTATGCTAGGCACTTCCTACAAGAAGAAGTTGGTATCTGGTGGGATACCAAAGGCAGTTACTAATAAGGAAATCATGTAACATAGCTGCCTTAACCTGGGAGAAATTCAACGAAGAGTTTGGTAATCGTTTCTTCCCAAAAATGACTAAATAACAAAAAGCGTAGGAGTTTGCGACTTTGGTGCAAGGGAATTCCACTGTTGAGCAATATGCTGCAAAGTTCATGGAGCTTGGAAGAGGTTCACTCTACACTTAATAGCCACTGAGAAAATGCAAGCCCAAAAATTCGAAAGAGGTTTGCAACCTTGAATTTGTAGTCACGTGCTTGCTTTCGTATAAAAAATTTTCAAGAACTGGTTCATGTGGTTTCCATTGCCGAAGCTGAGCAAAGGAGTGTGGTGGCTCAGATTAATCTGGAAAGGAAGAGGGATTCCCCTTTCACTACTGGCAAAAGTGGTAATAAAAAGAGAATATTTCCAAGAGCAAATAAAGGAAAGCATGTGATGTCCGCTCCCTCTGTCACATGTTGCAAGTGTGGAAGGGCTCATGGTGGAGAATGCAGATTGGGGCTTTGGAATGTGCTTCAAATGTGGTCAATCAGGCCATATGATTTGGGATTGTCGTATGAATATGCAATGAGGAGGAATTTCCAATAATAACAAACCGAATCAGAGACCACCTGTTCAAGCACGAGTTTATGCTATTACCTCGGGAGATCTCAATATCGATACACCGGAGGTTGAGGAAACAGAAGTCATTACTGGTGTTTCCTCTAAAAACCCCTTCTTATAAATAAACGTTTAGTTTCTTTGGATTCACCACTAAGTATAGCAACGTTTGCAAAAATGTGTAAACTGCCAACATAATTACTACCTCAGACCGTAGTAGTGACAATTCCTTATGGAAGTGCAATTAGGTGTACTTGGGTGATTAGTGATTAGTTTGGAAGGGCAAACTATAGGAGCAGATCTTATTTTCTTTTATCTATTGGGGTTTGATTTGATATTGGGATGGACTGGTTATCCAAACATTACGCCAAGATAGAATGTTGAAAGAAGGAGATTATGTTCAACTCACCTGATGTTGGTAGGATTCGTTATGCAGGAGGAGTTGTAAAGATTGTTCCCTCATTAATCTCAAGTTCCTAAGTTAGGAATTGCATTGTTGATGGTGTTGTAGCTTATTTGGCCTTGATTGTTGAGGAGTCTTGTAGGAATAAGGAAATTCAAGGAATACCTGTGGTTGAGGATTTTCTTGAAGTATTCACAAACGATTTACCAGGGTCACCTCCTAATTGGGAAACAGAGTTCATTATAGAGTTGGAACCTACCACAATTCCCATCCATAAAGCACCTTACCGTATGGCTCCATCCGAGTTAAAGGAATTGAAAGTTCCTATCTAGGAACTGTTGAAAAAGGGATTTATTCGTCCTAGTACCTAGTTCTTTGCCTTGGCATGCACTAGTGTTATTTGTAAAGAAGAAAGATGAGTTGATGAGGATGTGTATTGATTATAGGAAATTGAACGAGGTAACATAAAGAACAAGTACATGTTACTACGTATTGATGGCCTATTAGATTAGTTGTAGGGAGCATCGATATTCTCAAAAATAGATCTTAGATCAGGATACCATAAGCTTAAGATTAGGGAACAAGATATCTCTAAGAATACTTTTCAGACACGATATTGGCACTATGAGTTCCTAGTGATGCCTTTTGGATTAACTAATGCTCTTGCAACATTCATGGATATGATGGACTGAGTATTCAAACCTTATCGAGATAGCTTTGTGTTCGTATTCATTGATTACCTACTGATCTATTCAAAAAGTGACGAGGAACATAAGAAACACCTTAGTCTGATACTAGAGAAGTTAAAGGAGCATAGGTTGTATTCCAAGCTTAGTAAATTGGAATTCTAGCTCCATGGAGTGAAATCTTTAACATGTGATTTCGAAGAAAGGAGTCGCAGTCGATCCTAGTAAGATTGAAGCAGCGATGAATTGGTAGTGCCCTACTGATGTGCATGAAATTTGTATTTTCCTAGGACTGGCCGGATATTATAGAAGGTTTGTGGAGTTTCCAAACTCTCAGGGAAGCTCACGCTTGAATAAAAAACAATGTCAAATATGTTTGGAAGGTGAAGTGTGAGCAAAGTTTTATGGAATTTAAGAAGAGGTTGACATGTGCACCCATACTAGCATTTGCAAAACCTTATAAGCCTTATGTGGTCTGTAGTAATGCATCTAAATCAGGATTTGGATGCATGCTTATGCAAGAAGGACGAGTTGTCGCCTACACTTCTCGTCAATTAAAGAATCACAAACAGAATTACCCTACCCATGACCTAGAACTAGCAGCCGTGAAGATATGGAGGCATTATTTGTATGGTGAGACTTGAAAAATATTCACTGACCATAAGAGCCTCAAGTATTTGTTCAACTAGAGGAGTCTGAATATGAGGCAAAAGAGATGGTTAGAAACAATTAGTGACTACCAGTGTCAAATTAAATATCATCCAGGTAAAGCTAACGTTGTTGCTGACGTGTTAAGTCGTAAAATGCAAGCAGAAGGTTCTCCAGAATCTACCTTAGCGATGGAGTCTCATCTGAACAACATGAAGAACTTGTTAATTGGAAGTCTCCAACAAGACACAGCTATTGTTGCAGTACAAGAAATCATACCCATAGACTAGGAAAGGTAAAGGAACGTCAGATGGAAGATAGCAAATTGTTAGATATTAGACAGAAGGTAGAAAGGAATGAAGGACCAAAATGATTCAGGATCAGAGAGATTGGTTTATTGTACTTTAAGAATCAAAAGGTAGTCCTGACTGATCCTGAGGTTAAGGATAGGATTTTGAAGGAAGCACATTAGACTCCATATATAGCTCATCCTAGATGTACATCTTTGTATCGGGATTTGAAGCAACATTTTTTGTGGGAAATTTTTAGCGAAGTTTGTAAATAAATGTTCTTTATGTAGAGTTGTATACATGGATTTAGAGATTATTCCTGAAGTTCCTGTTGATTTGGATAAAAATGTTTAATTTGTATTCAATCAAAACAACCTAAAAAGCCATTTAAATCTGTTATAAGAAATTCATCACTACTTGAATTAATTCATAGTAATGGTTGTTATTTAAATGGTGTCTTCTCTAAAGGTGGTAATAAATACTTCATTACTTTTATAGATGATATGTCCAAATTTTGTTATGTTTACTTCATGAAAATAAAATATGAGTCATTTAGTAAATTTGTCATTTATAAAACTGAAATTGAAAACCAATTGGAGAGAAAGATTAAAATTATCAAGTCTAATAGAGGAGGTGAATACTCCTCTAATCAATTGGTTCAATACTGTGAGGAGAATGGTATTATACATGAGGAAACCATTCCATATTCTCCTCAATCCAATGGTGTTTCTGAAAGAAAAAAAAAAATAGAACTTTGGTAGATGTGGTCAAATGCATGCTCTCTAGTTCTGGCCTACTTGAGCAATGGTGGAGGGAAGCAATACTTGCATCTTGTTTTATCTTGAATAGAGTACCATTTAAGGGATCTGACAAGACATCATATGAACTCTGGAAAGATAGAATACCCGATATTAATTTCTTTAGAGTTTGTGGTTGTCTTGCAAATATTAATGTTCCAAAAATTAAGAAAAAGAAATTAGGTCCCAACACAGTAGATGCAGTATTCAATGGGTATGCTAGACATAGTTCTGCATATAGGTTTTTGATTATCAAATCAGACGTCCAAGGTATTGATCCCAACACCATCATGGAGTCTAGGGATTCAACATTTTTTGAAGATCTATTTCCTTTCAAAAATAAGTTAGAAAGACCTTTGTCTACAGTAGTTTTCCTTTCCACCAATAGTTAACCTACAATTATATCTAATCCTAAGAGTGCATCTGGATTAGAAAATGAACTTGAAAGAGGAAAAGAAGTTAGAAAGGAAAAGGATTTTGGACATGATTTTTATACTTATTCTATAGAGGAAGGTCCATTGACTTTCAAGGATGTCAGGTTTTCCATTGATTCTACTTTCTGGAAAGAAGTAGTAAATAATGAGATGGAATCTCTTAAGACTAATGGCACTTGGAACTTATGTGATCTTCCTCTTGAATGTAAAACCATTGGATGTAAGTGGATTTTTAAAAAGAATTTGAGACCTGATGGTACTATTAATAAATTTAAAACTAGGTTGAATGTAAAGGGCTTTACACAAAGAGAGGGTATCGATTATTTTGATACGTATTCTTCTGTTACTAGAATAACCACAATTCGTATTCTTATTGCTCTAGCAGCGATCCATAAACTTGAGGTCCACCAAATGGATGTAAAGACCGCATTTCTTAATGGCGATCTAGAAGAAGAGATATACATAGATCAACCAGAGGGGTTTGTGGTTTTAGGACAGGAAAGGAAAGTTTGTAAACTTATTAAATCTCTCTATGGTTTAAAACAAGCCCCAACACCAAAAGTTTGATGAAATAATTTTATCTTATTATTTCAAGATAAATGAATCTGATAAGTGTTTATACACTAAAATAGTTGATGGTGCATGCGTAATGCTATATATTTACGTTGATGATATTCTCATCTTTAGTACCAATATAGATATTGTTCTTAATGTTAAAAAAATTTTATCTAAGAATTTTGACATGAAAGACATGAGAGAGGCACATGTAATTCTTCGTATTAAATTAATGAGATCTGGTGATGGTATTAGCATAAATCAATCTCATTATATTGAAAAGATTCTTAAAAAATTTGAGAGATTCGAATGCAAACTTGTCAGTACTCCCCTTGATTCTTATTTGCATTTAAGTAAGAATCTTGGAGATATTATGTCACAACTGAGATATTCTCAGATTATTGGTACATTACTATATATTGCTAATTCTACTATACTTGATATTTTATATGCTGTGAGTAGACTTAGCAGATATACTAGTAGGCCTGATGATTCTCATTGGAAGGCATTGGAAAGAATTTTTAAATATTTAAAAGGAACCATAACATATGGTATCCATTATTATGGGTATCCCACTGTATTAGAAGCATACAGTGATGCTAGTTGGATAAACGATACAGTAGATCGTAAGGGAACGAGTGGATATATTTTCACTCTTGGTGGAGTAGCTGTGGCTTGGAGATCTTCCAAGCAAACTGTGATTTCACGATCAAATATGGAGGCTGAATTAATAGTCTTAGATACTACCGAACATGAGGTAGAGTGGCTTAAGAATTTATTATCAGAAATTCCACTTGTTAGAAAACCAATGCCAGTTATTTATGTTCTTTGTGACAATCAGGCTATGATAAGTGTTTGTAATAATAAACACTTTAATCGTAAGATGAGACATTTGAGTATCAAGCATTCTACGAAAAGATACCAAATAAAGAATGGATACCTGATTTTGGAATATGTAAAGTTAGAAGATAACCTAGCGAATCCTTTGACGAAAGGACTGGGAAAGTCGAAGGCTATATGTACATCAAGGGAGATGGGATTGAAGCCCATTAATTAGGTCACCGATAGCGGCAACCCAACCTTCCTGATTGGAGATCCCATGAAGAAGGTTCAATAGGAAGAATAAACTATTTGAGTGACTAGATAGCACTATTAAAATATTATAATAGGTCCATCCCTAAGATGTGAATGCTACAAATGCAATGGCAAAGGAAAAACGAAATGCTTTGAATGAGTCCAAGACTAAGGCGAGGTATTGAATTGCAGGTACACTTGGAGGACTCACCTATGTGAGTGTGACTGTGGGGCCGCAATCTATGGTAATTGGGCTATTCCCTAGAGAGCTCATGAATCCAAGATACGGTGCACGGCCTTTATGCATCACCTTGAAATGAACCTGATATATGTTGTACTATGTGTGTGATGTGGAGAAGTCTGAGTTAAAAGATTCTGGTTTAAGACTT
>QEOT01003150.1:109548-127681 GCA_003123785.1 Pterocarya stenoptera
GATAGGGTAGGGCCTATTGAGGTCGGTGAAGCTAATGGTAGTGAAAGTTGGCCATGGGTGGGGGCCGAAACGGTGGTTTAAGGCCGAGAATATCAAATCGGAAGTGGAGCTCGCACGGGCGGCTCCAGCGACGGATCGGGGCTGGGTTTGGGTGGAAAAGATTGCTGGAGGGCCGGTGATGAAGTGGTGAAGAAATGGTGGCCAATGGTTGCCGGACAGAGGCGGAAAGGGAGGAGGAAGCTCACGGCTTCGCACGGCTCTCGAAGGCTAACGACGGCGCGGCGTGGGCTGAGATTTGGAGGGGTAGCTCGCCGGCAGGTGGGGAAGCCGGTGGTGCCCGCGGTGTCGACCACGGCAGGCCGGAGGCGGCGCCGGTGGCTGTAGACCGAAAACACGTGGGAGAGAAGAGAGAGAAGGACGCGCGGGAAATGGGCTGGCCGAACGGGAGGAGAGAAAGAAAAAGAAGAAAAAGAAAAGAAAGGGAAGAGAAAAAAGAAAGAGGAAAAGAAAAGATGGGGAAAAGAAATGAGGTCCAATCCTCACCACTCTCGAGTCACAACTGATCCTCAAAAACACTATTTTTAAAACAGTAAATTAAATAAATTAAAACAAACTCAAAACTAATTAAAATAAAATATTAAACTCCAGTAATAAACATACTTTAAAATAAAAGGAAATTAAATCATAGAACACTAATTAAAATCATAAAAGCACATTAAACTAATATTTCTTAAACACGTTTAAATTAAATTAAACGGTTCAAAAACAAATATTAAATTAAAAAAAAAAACCCTTCAATAAAAGGCACGTAAAAACCAGGATGTTACAGCCACGCACGGCATTTCAAGGACTAGGGACCTCGATTTCTTCATACTTGACTGGCCACCACAGTCCTAGCGTGGCCCGTGTCCTTCACATGCCACCACAGTCTATTTGTTTCTTGTATTTTGCTTTCCTTCAAGCTGAAAATTTGGATCTACAGTTGTAATCCGTCATTTTCATATTTATATTTATGTTTATTGTTATTTCCTTTTGTTTAGGTAAAAAATAAAAAAGAAATAGTCTCTTAAACATTTTGTTCATAGAGTGAAAGTCATCTCTTCCTCTGGAGGTGGGGTTTGAAATCTTTATTTTAAACAGAGTGTGGTCTCGCAGACGGTTTGTTTGTAGAGAGTTATAGAAGTTAAGATCATACCAGTCACAAAGGAATTTATGTACTAATGGAGCCACAACCGTGAGTAGTTGACTTGTAATCTGGGATCTTCTCTATATGTATCAGATCACAGCTGTAACTTCACTTTCATGGATGAATAAAGTCTATTTCTTATAAAAAAACATAATTTGGAAAAATGATATTTCTATTTACATAAAATAATAAGAAGGATATGAGCATAGACACTTACCTCAAACCTTATGCAAAAATCACCTTTATGTAAAAAGACATATCTTTCATATAGTTAGATCACATTCACGTAACTTGGCCCCTACATTTAACATCTTATTACGTCAATTTTCTTCTAAAGCACATCATCAAATTAAAAACTTAGAAGTTCATCTAATAGCTACACATGACCTTAGACCCGTAATTCATCCTTAAATAATTTACATTTCAGCTCATAATAAAATATTCAAATATTTCATCGGTGACTCTATGTCAAGTCCTTAACCTACTTCAACTCAGTTCCAAAAATCATTAAACCTTGACATGTAACATAAAATAGTCATGACCACCTTTCTTTCAACCCTAAACCCATAAAATTGACCTTTAATAGATATTAACCTCAAATCCATCAAATCTAATGTAACATATTAACCATATACCTCAACATGTAAATCTATAATTTAATAACCTCTTAATTTCATACAAGTCCGTTATGCTAAAAATCATCATATGGCCTAAAATAGTTAATCTTCCTAAAATTCATCATTTTCTTGAAACATGCAAATGATATAATTCGAAAGCAAGGACGAGAGCTAAATATGAGTTATTTGAAACAATAACCAACCGAATGGCAGTGACTTTCTTTTCCAGTTGATCCACTTGAGTACATTGGTCCTATTGTACCTCTTTCTATTTCCTAGCTACCATTGCCCAAATTCAAGCTTGATGGATTTACTATACGCGACTTCTTGAATTCTGTCACACAAGTTGATTGCTGAGAAGCAAGCTTCGTAAAAATCATCATATGTTTTGTAATCATTGATAATTGATCTAAGTGTCATTTGGGCCCACATATTCAAACTAACCATCAAAACCTCATAATAATTATAAGTCCTCAAGATAAATATCCACATAACACTGAAAATATCATTTTCACTTAAATAACTAAATCCTCGTAATTTTATCATCCAAGGACCAAACAATTCAGCCTAATTTCTTTAACCCTAAAAGTACCATTATGCGAATCTATGTACGTGCCATATAACTCCAAACTTGACGTATAAATTTCATGACCCGTACGTAAACCATGCATAATTATAATTCATCCATGCAAGCTTATAGTTGACACCAATTACCACACATGACTCGAACCATCTTGTACACATGAAAACTTTACATAACACTCATAGCCCTTGTACTTTAGATTAATGAACCACTAGTCTATGGACCCATAACATATAAGTCCACCCTTAAACTCACCAAACTTAATACACAATTACAATTCATAACACTCATGATCATAAATCTTCCTGTGATCATTCATAGTGTTGTAAAGTTAGCGAGTCCATGGCGGGCTACCACAGGGTGTTTTCCCTCTCCTATCATTTCATTCTCTCATGGGATTTCACTTTGGTGTCTTCTCACTAGCCTCTCCCTTCACTTTCCCATCATTCACCTTTTGGGTAGCAGATCCAATTGAGCAGCGATATGCTCCAACTTCCAACTCTCTTGCCTTCTCTTTATGATAAGCCTGATGTAGCAGTAATCTTCTATGTTGTGATTCTCCACTCTATGGTAAGAACAGTAAGCATGGTCTCACGTCCCTTGTCATTCCTCCCTTTCTCTTTTTTCTCATTCATTTCCTTGCCACCTACATGCTTGCCACCTACACGCTCATACTCGAGGGTGCCATTTAAGTGCCTTTGTGAGTTACACTTGATCAGCCGGTCATCTCGACTACTGCTTTCCTGCTTTCTTTCCTCCTTTCCTTGCCCCTGCTTCCTTTTGCCTTTCTATCTACTTCAGTGACTTCCAATTTTTGCGGGTCTGTCAATGCCAGCAATGTATCTTCCACATTAACAAAATATCTACATGGTCCATAAATTCGTGCAAGGTTGTCGACGTTTTCCTTGTTAGCTCAGTCATGAAAGGGCTTTGGGGCTATCTCCCCCTGGGAGTGCTGCTAGTGTTATCTTCTCATTCTGATCATTTGTCATTAGGCGCTCTTTGTTGAATCGGGTCAGGTACCCTTTTAGGCTTTCATCTTCCCATTGCTTCATAGTGAGGAGCTAGGTTGTCGGTTGTCTTCTCCTCCTACTCATCGTGAATTGTGTGAAAAATTTTCTGCAAAGTTCATCAAAGCTGTTGACTAAGCCCGCCTGTAAGTTCTTGAACCATCTTCTCTCCACACCTTTGAAAGTCTCTCCCTAGGGAATCTGTTACGTTTATATGGGCCTTAAAGGTTTCCAAGTGCTCAACTAGGTCCTTGAGCCCATCATAGAGGTCTATCTGTGGGACTTTGAATTTTGGGGGTAGGAGCCTGCCATGATCGTCATTGTATGACAAGTTTGTGCTATTGACCAGGTTGTCAACTGATGATGACATTCCCACTCACTTCGCCATCTCCTCGTATTTATCCATAAGATCTCATAGGCTATCGTGCATTTTCTTCTTCTCTTCTTGTTTGTTCAAAGTCGGCCCTTCTTCACCCTTGAATATTTTCACTTCATGGCCTCATTCTCCCTTTGTAAAATCCCGATCTCCAGTGTCATCTTTCGTAGTCTCTCCTCCATCTCCGTGAATCTTATTTCTACTCTATCATTCACCTATTCGTCCACTATAGATGCTTCCTGGCTATGAACCGTATGAGAGCTTGTGGTAGCCAGTATACTAGGTCTCACTTCACGAATAAATCGTTTCCACATACGACACTAAACTGTTGATACAATTTCTAGTAATGCTTGCAACATGCTCAATTGACTTGCAACCAAGAAGAGAAAACTATGGGAACATTATTTATAAGGATTGAGATGACCTATGGCAATAATTCTTTGGAGGCATGACTCTCGGCTTTCAATTGTGTATATTGACTTCTAGAGCACGATTTGGCCATTGATAGCATCCATCAAGTGTAGATATCTCGTTGGGATCCGGTTAGCTGGGTTTCCATGTTGGTGATGTCTCTCTAGGATTTATCTCTGAGTCTATGTGGTGCATTTCATGTGTTTTCATTCTTTAATTGCCTTCCATCACGTGAGTATTAGGAGAAGGCTCACCTTGCTTGCCTTTCACTAGCCAACTAATCTTTTCTCGCAGCCTGCCACACATGTACCCAACAATGAGCAAAGCTGATCCTTGATGCAGGGATGTGCTTGAATAATAAAGGGTTGAGTGGGGCAGAAAGGTAGTGAACCCGTTAGCTTGGCTATGGCCATAGAGGCAATTGCGGTTTGCGTGGTGCACAAACATGGGCTCACATGAAGAAAAATGGAGGAAATGAGGGAGCATCCTATGAACTTGGCAGATAAAGATGGTTAATGGTGGTAAGTGGGAGACAATGGGAGTTGTTGGCTAGGCTACATGATAGTGTTGCTCAGTAATGTGAAGAAAAATAGAGGGCAAGGAGAAGACGTGTAAAAAAACGTTGCAGTGAGGAGTTATTGCTTGTGGCTGCAGAAAGAGGGCTTGCATGTAGGTCCAGCTCAAGGGATAGCCAACCAAGGCTACCGCTTAAGGTCCCCGCCTTGAGTAGGCCCCCCTAATAAGAAAAATATTATGACCCCACAATAAGGAAATTATAGAAAAAGATAGGTTAGCATAAAACTAGATTCTCTTTCAAATTGTTATATTACTTATAGATGTTATTAAGTATAACAATATTAATAGTTAGAGTTATTCTATTCTCAAGTAAGTGTGTAGAACGCATTATCCACATCACTTAAATGGTATGATTTAGTTTGTAAGATTCAAATTTTAAAATTTATCTTCCAACTCAATTTATGCCATGTAAGCATTTTACTATGTATACTCTACACATCGGCTTGAAAATATAATTTTTCTTAATAATTTGTTTGTATCTAAAAAATTTTTAATAAAATTTCATTATTTATCTTTAACTATTATTATCATTTTTAAATTGAAAGCCTTGTGTATTTACTGGCTTGCCTTAGGCCACAAAACATATTAAGCTGCCACTACTTACACGGTGGTGCAACCATGGGCAGAGGAGCTGATTAGCATGGCATTGTTGGCCACTCTAAATGTGGGACTCATTGTTGCTCAATTTTGGAGGTGATGTTGCTTTGGGCATAGGGTGCTAGTTGAGTTGCCGTGTATGGGCCACAATGGTGGCTTGAATGTGCATGAAAGGTGGTTGTCATGCTATTGTCGAGCAGATTTGGCCCTAAGTTGGTTCCTGTTTATTGTAGCATGCATGGTGGCTAAAAGGGGTGTGAGGCAGCAACTTTGTTGGTGTTGTGGTGGCTTCCATCATTCCTTCAACTAGGCGTGGCAGTATTGAGTTTCATGGTGGTGCAACTAGCTTTATTTGGGCTTGTGATTTCTCTCTTATGGAGTGGGTGGTGCCCCTTTATTGGTTCCCTTAGTGCATAAATGGCTCTTAGGAGTGAGTGAGAAGTTTGCTACGACTTGAACTACAAAAGGTGGAGGATGTTGTGGTTGATGAAGGGAGGGGCTGGGCAGCATTATGGTTCTGGCTGACTTGCCGGAGAGATACCAAGGAGCTATTGTAATGATGATGGTCGTGCGCATATGGGGTTGCTGCGCTTGAGCGTCTATATAATGAAGATGGGTTTCATGTGTGGCAATCCTAAATAGAGTAGTTCTATACTGTATTGCAATCCTAGTACATGAAATGACCATCTTATCCCCATTTTAAAGCATGAATTGACTAAATTACCCTTCCTTCTCTACAACCTAAATTTAAAGCAAATCGCATCCAAATTCAAATCATACCCAATTTTCCCTCTACGTTTTTCCCTCTGCCCTGCGTGCCCTTTGACCCGAACGACTCTTTCCTCCACCGTCGACGACCACCTTCAACCTACCATCGACAGAACGACCTTCTCCACCATCAACTACCAACGACCTCCTTGGTAATTTTTCATTGCCAAAGATGACTCTCATTCTCTGTTTGCAATGGATTTTCTAGCTTAATATTTGTAGTTGCACATTGATTTCTCTACTTCCCAACCCTTAAGATGGAGAATTATATTTCTGGTAAATATGTAGAGAGGAGGACGAGTTTACGGTTTTGGGTCAATTCAAAATATTAAGATTTCGTCTCAACACTAAAAGGTTTTGGTGTTTTACAGAGTTGGATTCAAACCTTATTAGAAAGAGATAAGAATGATCACCATTTGTTGCAAATAAAGTAATTTTTGCATCAAATAGACATGTTTTCCCTCACATTAGTTTAAACAATTCATATAAATTAAAAATAAAAAATGGGCCAGATTGATTAATATTGTACTAACCAAAGAAGTAAAAAGCCTTACAAGAAATAAGAAATTATTGGTTCACCTAACGACAATTATTGGTTCACCTACTACTTTGATCTCTTATGTGGATATAATGATGGATGATGTGTGTATAATGTTTGGTGCTGATCTTGTATGCATCATGTTCTTTTCAATTTTACTGTAAGTTTTTTCACCAAGAGAATGAAAATGAGTATATATTGCCTATGTTAGAAACATAATCATACTTATGAACTTTGTTTCTAGCATTTATTAACTTTTGTTTCAATTGTTCTCTATTCTTGGTTGTCAGGTTTTCTAATTTATTGTGCTTTAAATATATCAAGATTGTTCTTGATGAAGAAAGGATAAGAATGCACATCTACTAGGCGACTGCTACTTTTTACAAAAAGCAGTAATTATATGAATATTCCAAATGTGAGAGATGATGAGGTAGTGACTGAAAATTATGGTATAGTACTGGGGAATGATGATCATGATGTGGTTTTAGAGACAACGCCGAGAAATAATGATGATGGGGTTTCAGAGCCAACTTCGGAAAATGATGATGATAAGGTTTCAAAACTAACATCGGGAAATGATGATGATGGGGTTTTAGAGCCAACGTCGATGATATTTTTTAAAACTGAGAAAGAACTCATTTACTACTACAAGCAATATGGGAGACAGGCTGAATTAGGCATAATGACCCAAAGAAGTAAAATGAAAGATGATGAGAATATTAGATATATAACACTTGGTTGTGCTAGTAGTGATAATGCAAGAAAACGTATTACCAACATTTTTAAACCACGCCCGACAATGAAGACTGATTGTAAGACAAGAATTAATGCAGTTTTGGCTGATGATGTCTTACTTACAACTACTATCTGCAATGCACATAACTATAGTTTAAGTTTATAAAAGACAAGATTTTTTAGATGTAATCGCGCAATTGATAACTTCGTGTAGAGGCAGCTAGATATTAACGATAAGGCAGGCATAGATATGGCTAAAAGTTTTAATGCATTGGTTGTCGAGACTGGTAGTTTTGAGAAATTTCCATTTATTGAAAAGGATGCAAGGAATTATATTGACAAGACTCGACACCTTAGACTTGGCAAAAGAGGTGTTGATACACTTTGTGGTTATTTTGAGAGGATGCAGTATAAGAATGATGGATTTTACTCATCGATAGATTTGGATGATGATGATCAATTAAAAAATATCTTTTAGGCCGATGCACAAAATAGAGCAGCATATGAGTATTTTGAGAATGTTATAACATTTGATACAACATATCTAGCAAATAGATATAACATGTCATTTGCCCCATTTGTTGGTGTTAACTACCATGGACAGTAAATACTTTTGGGAGCAGACTTGATATCAAGTGAAAATACTGAAATATTTATTTGGTTATTTGACACTTGGTTGAAATATATGGATGGGAGGTCAGCAAAAGTTATCATTACTGATCAAAATAGGGCCATGAAAAATGCTATTGCAATAGTCTTTCCAAATACCTGGCATAGATATTATTTGTGGCATATAATGAAAAAACTACCAGAAAAGTTGGGCTCACATGCTGAATTTAAGTGTGGTTTGAAAAGTGCATTTGAAAGATATGTTTATGATTCTCAGACTTCTAACGAGTTTGAAAAGTCTTGGAAGATGTTTATTGACACTTACAATTTGAAGGAAAATGCATGGTTTCAAAGTCTCTATAGTGAGCAAATGTATTAAGTTTTCGTATACTTGAAAATTGCATTTTGGGCTGGGATGAGCATAACTTATATGAGTGATAGCATGAATGCGTTTTTAGATGGATATGTACACTCAGGGACTACGTTAAAAAAAATCATCTATAAATTCGATAATGCACTGAGGAAGAAAGTAGAAAATGAGATGGCAGTAGATTTTTACTGATTCAATTGCACGGTCCCTTGTATCTTATTTACCTGTGGAGACAAAATTTCAAGCAGTGTACATAAATTTTAAATTTAAGGAAGTGAAGTCAGAAGTAATGGAGATTATCTAGTTTCACTATGTTGTCATAAAAATAGAAGGGGCAATTACCACATATCAAGTTAACGACCAAGGGGAAGTTGAAGATGGCATCAAGAAGTCAACTTTACATGTGTACTTCAATCAAGATAAATGTGAGGCAAAGTGCATGTGTGAACTATTTGAGATGAGATGGATTATATGTAGGCACATTCTGTCAATTTTTGCCGCAATGGATGTCTAAGTGTTGCCAAAAAAGTACATTATGAAGAAGTGGAGGAAAGACATTAAACGTAGATATGCTTTCATTCGAAGCAATTACGATGACTTAAGTGGTAAATCAACTGCTAGTCGATGCTCTAATTTGATAAAATTATGTTTTGAAGTAGCTATAAATGCATGTGAAAGCAAAGAAAATTCCTTGGAAATAACACAGAAGTTAGAAGCAATGAATGAAATTTACACTAAATCAAAGCCCCAGGCCATAGTTGCAAGCACTCATGCTTCCATTGATATCAAAATTGAAAGTCTGAAAAAAGTGTTGGGCCCTCATGTTGTCAGAGGCAAAGGAAGGCCCCTATCAAAGAGTAGATAACCTAGAATAGAGAAGTTCCAAACTAAAAAATAAAAAGACTGGTGACAAGCGACAAAGAAAATATGTATGGAAGATTCAAATTATGTGATTTTGATATAATTTTAACAAATTTATGAATAAGTTATGTGATTTGTTTATATATTCAAATGTAGCCCCCATCATGGACAGAAGCTGTATTAAACCCCACAAAATTGGTAATACTGCACGACACACCAGAAGTTACTGTTTCGCAACTGCCTGGTACACAACAAAGTGTTATTTCTCAAGTAAATGTTAAATAATATTCCCTTTTGTTTATATTTTGAACAAATAATGTCAACTTTTGCATATTTTTTACAAAATATTTCAAACTACTTGCAGGTGAACTTCGCATATCCTGGCCCTCTCGATGATTGATGAAAGACATAGTAGACTACTACCCCCATCAAAGTACTTGAGATTTGAAGACGTTGTAGACTGTTATGTTGACAAAAGTTCATAACTTCATTTGTATAACTTTATTTTGTATTCTTGTAAACTTGGTGTATTGTTGTGACGTTGGATATTTATACCATTTTAAGGGTATGAAGTTATGTTATGGGTATGAGATATGTTATTATTGTTCGAAATGAGGGTTGATCAAAGTGTTGGATGCTTATATTAAAGTGTTGGTTCAAAGTAATAATGTACTGAGTTTTATTCAATGTAGAACAAAATACATGAAATATAGTGCAAGAAAAATACTTCTCATAACAATTCATAATGTTCATAAGTCTGATGGGTTTGAATATTACAATATTAATAAAGGTTGTAAACCTATTTATTACAACCTATTTAACAACATTACACAGTTTGATATACACTGCTACTAATTTGTAACTATTCTTGATCCTATCCAATAACAAAATATTAGAATTGCAAGTCCCCAATACACGCAGGGTCACATGCGTGTATGGTTAATATCTTTCATTACACCATGAAGCTCATACTGATCATTTTGGATGTCATTTTCTAATTTTTGAATCTATACCCTTGCACGTTGGAGTTCTTCCTCCCTCTTTTGTAGTTCTTCATCCCATTTTTTGGAGTTTTTCCTCTTTCTTTTGGAGGCGATGTTCTCTTTCGCACACAACTTTTACTTCATTTTCTACTTCAATATCTACCTATAAAAAGTACTCATAGTATAGCCTTTCTTACACCAAACATCTAATTACTGTGAAAAATTACAATTAATACAACAATATCTGAAAAAGGTTGTACAAATAAATTTGTTTAATGTTACCTCTCTATTATAATTTGGACAAGAATAAAAGGGTCAGCCTGGATTTTTTGGTGTTTTTGATAATTTTAAACTTGTCATCTCTCTGCATAGACATTTTGGAACATGATTCGAAGAAAATGAAGAATGCAATGAAGAAATTGCATATAAAAAATAGAAACAATTTTTGAAACTATGTTATGTTGGAAATGTGTTATGCCTCATCAGATAATAATATCTTAGTACTTGCTAATATCAAATAGTAATTATGAATAAAAAATGAATTGTCATATTAACTTGATTGTTTAATCTGGCTATACTGATTCAATTAGCTTTTAGATCTGCTGTGTTTACTTATAAGTGAATATACAAGTGCAATTGTTGGTCTAGCAAAAGCAAGAAAGAAAAAAAAGCTCAACAATGGAAGGAGAAGAAAATCTAGCTAACTTTAAGCGAATGTTTCTTATCCGATTTAGAATTTAAAATGCATATTACTATGAACAAAGAGGTATATATCATTATGTGTTTCCTAAGTTTGGGTAGCTAGTATATTCTTTCTTAAAATTTTCAAAGTTTCATAAATAAGGTAAAAGCCAATAACAATGAAAGGCATATGATAGACTGCATGATAGGAAGAATTTACCCATCTTGTACCTCTTTCTTGCCAATTGCAAAATAATGGATAACAGATAGTAGAATTCAAAACTACTCAATTCACTACATTAGTTCATTTTGAAAGATCGGTTATGAGAAGATGGCATATAAGGCTTTTCTAAACGGGCATTCTTTTTTTTTATAGGTAAAATAAAAGTATAAATGGGTATTCTTGGACCAGATTGATATCTGGTGGTAGCGAGAGAGATAGAATGACATGGAAGCATATTCATGGGTATTATGCTCTTTTTGATAGGAAGACAGGTATACCTAAGGTTTATGTGTGTAGGTGCAGCACCTAATGTTAAGACACAAATCAAATACACATATCTAGAGAAGTAAGTGAGAATTATATGTTTAGCTCACAACTAGGGCCATTTTATTTGATAGAATTTTAGTGATGTTCATTTTCAGAAGAGAGCCTTTTGCAAATCATTTACATAGTTAGTAAATGATAGTATTCAAGTAATAAGTGAGTTGCAAGAAGCCTATCAACAAGTCTACAAATTCAAACACATACAGTGCAAGTATAAATTACCATATGGAACCTATTCATAAATTTGAACAAACACGTAGAGTACACAATCAAAACCAGAAATATTTTTTATAAACAAGTAAAGATTTTAACACAAATTTATAAACAAGCAAAATCAATTCAAGATTTACACTCAAGCAAAGAAGTACATGTAAAAGAAGACACTAAAAGAAATCAATATCCCTTGTCAAAAATATTTCAAATCACAGAGAAGGAAATCCCTCACAAAAAAACATTTCAAATTATAGAGAAGGGATGAAATACTCTATAAGTGATGACGACGTAGCTTGCTTAGGGAAGCGACGACAATAACGGAGATGGCCACGACGACAACGATGCACGATGGGCTTGGGCAAGCTTTAGCTATGGGTATGGAGATGAAGGGGTCTGGGGCGAGGGTCTTGGCCAGAAGACCTAGAGTAGGTCCGTTCTTTTCCTTTAATGAAATGCAGTGTTTCATTTATAAAATGAAAAGATGCGTTTCATTTATAGCCTGCAATGCAGACTGCGAATAAGGGACTGTAATAAGAATAATCCTCCTAAATATTCACGAGAATGAAGTGTGCTTCATGATGCCTTAATGGGCTGTGTTTCTAGGGCCATTTAATGGGGCTTTGAGCAACTTCACTTGGTATTAAAAATTGGCTGGGCCACTTTATATGCTAAACCCATGGGTCCCATGATTTTCTCTTAGGTCCTTATTTGGGCTCTAACAAATATGGGTTGGTCCATTTAATGGGTTCAACTATATTATATGGCCAACCTATAATTTTATGGGCCAATTCAATTGACAATTTTAATGGGCCTTTCTTAAATTCTCAAAAGAGTCTAACTCATCCAGTAAAGACTTATGAGCTTTTTAATAAATTTTCAGACTTATTACTCAATAAATATAGGCTCATTTGCTGTATAAATAATAAATGGGTTTTACCTCAATTATTGAGTCTAATGAAGATTCTTAATTCTTCTTGATCAATTTTGGGTCTATGACCTATTCAAGAGCTCTTAGTAAATCTCAACTCGCTCTCCAATAATGTTGACCCATTAATACAATCTCAAGAAGCCTTCAAATAATTTTTTGAGCCTATGGATCGAATTAAAATTCATAACCAAAATCAATAAATAATAGCTTATGAGCCTATTCAATATGGTTTATTTAACTTAATTTAAGCTCAATAAAATTATCCACGGTTTGACCTTATTAATATTGGGCCGAGTTGCTACATTAAATTTTGTCCATTAAGGTAACAACTTTTGATATTCCTAAATTTAATTGGATAATGTATTGTATTACCATATTATATTTCTTATCCTCTCATACTTATAAGAGAGTCATGAAAATCATAATTTATAATAAACAAAGTATTTGAGATAAATAATATTAAAATTTTAAAAAATAAGTTGCATATATTAATAATTTTTAATTCTTTTACTATCTCTCATTAATCTTACAACATATATATTAGTTTCTCTTTTAAGTAAAATAACATAATGTAATACAGTAAAGTAATGCTACATATAATCGTAGAGTGCATAAATTTAGGATAGTTATTTTGTAAAAGAATAAGATCTATTATTATAAAATTAAATTTTTTTTTATATAAATTTCTTATCTATTTATTTTTTTAAAAGAGTTTATCTATATTTTTTCTCAAGAAAAGAGCATTGGCATTGGATTCATCATTTTATCTTCAAAATTTGATGAAAAGTACACATTTTTCATAAATCCAAAACTTTCTTATCCATAATCCCACATTGGATTAGCTATTAGATTCATCAAAATAATAATATAATATCATTTTTTTAATAATAATATTTTTAATTTATTTCTTTTATATTTTACAATTACACTAACTATATGTTAATTAATAATTTAATTTGATACTTACATTATTATTTCTCAATTTAAATATATTGTGGCTCAAAATTGGGAAACAATAATTTAAGTAAATAAAATAATGGTTATAGAGTGTGAATAACGAGTCTTCAAATTTAAAGATGAAGAAAAAGATATTGTAGCTAAAAGCTTAATATTTGTGTATATGTTGAATCCAATGCAAGGATGTTAAATTTAAAATCATCAAATTTTAAAAATTAAATTCATTTGATGAATTCAACTCTAGTGCTTGGACGGGGAGACCGACTGGATGATATTCCCTAAGAACGCCACGTGGTCGAACTGTAGTGAGTGGAAGACCAAGCTGTGGTTCGCCGTTCCCTTGACTGGTTGCCTGACCAAAGTCTAGTCTTCGCAGCCTCGCTCCCTTTCTGTATGTAATCTTTGGTTCTTCAAATTTGAGCTCGATCCTGGGTCTGTTTTCACGACGATCTGTTACGCGTAATCTGTAGCAACTGTTTTATGGAGGTAATTTCGCTGGGGTTTGATGGTTGTGGTTACTTTAAATCCAAAATTTTCTCGTTGGATTGCTCAGAGAATCGTCGGACGTGAAGGAAATTCTAGAAATTTTAAAATTTTATTTTTGAGGTTCCGATTTCCCATATTCCTGCATACAAGTTTCTCAGCAACAGAGTTTCTGGTCAAACCTTCGGTTCTCAGTGGGGTTTTGTTTCCAACATTTTTTCCTCTTTTAGTTATGCCCTTTCATTTTCGGGTTATCTTGCTATCTTAAGGGCTTAGTTTTGATTTGTCTGTTGTGAATATGATCCGATTTCGTGGATGGTTTATAGGTTTGCATGCCTTTAGTGTGTTTATCATCTGTATTTACACAAATCAACACATTACAACAGGTCTTATTGTCTTTTCCAATGATGGCTCTCAACCCAGAAAAGATAAAATAGTTTAATTGTTTGGTTCTAGTTATGAAAATGTATGAATGATCATATAAGTAATTTTAGGGATGTGATTTTTTAGGTTCAGGAGGAGACCGACAAGTCTGAGGCCCATTTGACATCCGCTGCAGCTTTTGTGGAGGGTGGAATCCAGGAAGCCTGCGATGATGCTTGCAGCATTTGCCTTGAATCCTTCTGTGATAGTGATCCTTCGACGGTATTATATGCATATTGCATTTCTGTACCTATCTTCTCTTGAGTTAGTATTCATATGCTGATTTAATACACCTCATCTTTATTCTTTACACAGGTGACCAGTTGCAAGCACGAGTTTCATTTGCAATGTATTCTTGAATGGTATTGCCTATGACTTCAATTCAAAAGCATCAAATTATCTGTACTATTGTAATCATTAGTAATAATCAAGGGTTAGATGGTCTGGGACTGAGATGGGAGTGTTTATATATAAGATAATAATTGGGCTTCAAAACTACATAACTAAGTGTGAAGTGATGGGCGTGAAGGTAAGATTTGGGATCCCTTGTTACACCTTTGTAAGGTGTTTGGTGCTGGCCTCGCCTCTTGCTCCTTAGTCATGGCTTTGGAATTTATTTTCAGAAGTGATAGGTCTACAAAGACAATTATGAGAAGAAAACTTACAAAATGTTCTGGTTTGATGTGGTACATCAGATTTACTTTATAATAAAGAGTTTTACAAACCAACAGTAACATTGAGATGCTGAAGATTGATGGTGTGGAGTGTAGAGAAAAACAGGTTATTCAGGATCACATAGTTGGTTTCTATGAGCAACTCCTAACTGAACTGATGTGTTGGCGGCCGTCCCTTGATGGTTTGGCTTTTGACACCATTAGAACGAGTGATGTATCTCGGTTCGAGAGGGCTTTTGAGGAAGAGGAGGTGGCCGAAGTGGTGCGGAAAATGGCCAAGGACAAGGCGCCGGAGCCGGATGGCTTCTCCATGGGCTTTTTCCAAGATTGTTGGGATGTTGTTAAGGAAGATATCATGAAGGTGTTTCAAGAGCTCTTTGTGGCTGGAAATTTTGAGAAAAGCCTAAATTCTACTTTCCTTGCATTGATCCCTAAGAAGGTGGGGGCAAATGAGATAACGGAGTATCGCCTCATTAGTTTAGTGGGAGCGGTGTATAAGATCATTTCCAAAGTGTTAGCCAACCGACTTAGTGAGGTGGTGGGGAAGATTATCACCAATCCCCAAAATGCTTTTGTTAAAGGTATGCAAATACTTGATACGGTCCTTATTACCAATGAATGTCTGGATGGTAGAATTAAGGCAGGCTCTGCAGGGATCATATGCAAGTTAGATATGGAAAAGGCGTATGATCATGTGCTTCTCTATCTGCTTGGGAGATGTGGGTTTGGAGAGAGCTGGCAGTCATGGATCCAGTGGTGTATCTCAACAACCAAATTCTCTGTGTTGATTAATGGTAGCCTGACGGGTTTCTTTCATAGTTCGCGAGGCCTAAGACAAGGCGATCCGTTGTCGCCTCTATTGTTTGTTATTGTGATGGAGGGATTGGGCAGGATGATTTCGGCTTTGACCCATCATGGCTTCGTGGAAGGATTTTCGGTTGGAACCCCGGATAGGGGCATCTTTAACATATCTCATGTATTGTTTGCAGATGACACGTTGGTATTTTGTGATCCAGATCAGAATCAGGTGCGGGCTTTAAAGTCGTTACTATTATGTTTTGAAGCAGTGTCTGGTTTAAAAGTGAATTTTGATAAGTCCGAATTGGTGCCAATCGGTGTGGTGTCTAATGCACGGCAATTGGCTCATAAGTTGGGTTGTAAGTAAGGTTGCCTCTTTACCTTTGAAGTACTTGGGTCTTCCTTTGGGGGTTGGTGCAAGGATGTCTGCTATATGGGAGCTAGTGATTGAGAAAATAGAGAAGAGATTAGCGTGTTGGAAGAGATTGTACCTATCGAAAGGTGGTAGGCTTACTTTGATTAAGAGTATACTCTCTAACTTACCTACTTACTTTCTATCTCTTTTTCCTATACTTGCAAGTGTGGTAGGTCGGAATGAGAAACTCTAACTTGACTTCTTGTGGGGCGGTCTAGGGAGGAGTTTAAATTTCATCTGGTCAATTGGGAAACGGTATGTGGCCCAATATCTAACGGTGGTCTGGGTATTAGAAATGTGAGGCCTTTCAATTGAGTGTTACTTGGCAAATGGTTGTGGAGATACAATAAGAAACCGGAAGTGCTATGGAGAGGGGTGATTGGGTGCAAATATGACGATATATGGGGGGGATGGTGAACTAAAGAAGTTAGAGGAGCTGATGGAGTGGGGTTGTGGAAACATATTAGAAGAGGATGGATGGTCTTTCTTCGTCACAATCGTCTTCTAATGGCCAATGGATCCATGATTAAATTCTGGAAAGATATTTGTTGTGGAGATACTGCTCTACAAGATGCATTTCCCTCCTTATTCCAAATTGCTAGTGTGGAAGAGGCTTCAATAGGGGAGGTTATGGGAATATTGGGGGAGCAACTTCATTGGAATATGGCTGCGCAAGATTGGGAGATGAACAATTTTGCTGATTTTTATAGTCTTTTGTACTCCGTGAAATCAAGCAATGTACAAGAAGATGGATTGTGGTGGGTATCCGCCGAGAAAGGTGTTTTTTCAGTTCGTTCTTTTTATAAGGCTCTTACCCAAAATTCCAACACTCGGTTCCCTTGGAGGAGGATATGGAGACATAAGGCGCCTCCCAAAGTAGCTTTTTTCATGTGGAAAATATCTTTGGGCAAGATTCTCACAACCGATAATTTGAGGAAGCGGAGAATTATTATAGCATATTGGTGTTGTATGTGTAGGGGAGGGGGCGAGTCGGTGGATCATCTCTTGTTACACTGTGACATAGCACGGGCTTTATGGGATGAGGTGCTGGGTAGAGTAGAGTTGGGTTGGGTTATGCCAAAGACTATGGTGGCAGCCTTGGCTAGTTGGCGAACTATTGGAGGGGTACATCAGATTTCAACAGTCTGGAAAATGATTCCTATGTGTATCATGTGGTGTCTTTGGCAAGAACGTAATGCGCGAATGTTTGAGGACAAGGAGAGATTTCTAGAGGAACTTATAGCTTTTTTTTATACCACTTTACATACTTGGTCCTATTTTGTTGATTCCATGGCCCTTCATGATTTTCTTGTTTCCCTTGCACCCTCCTAGTCAGGGTTGCTTTTTTGTATATACTGGGCTAGGTCTATTCTTGGAGTAATATACCTTATTTACTTATAAAAAAATAAATAAATAAAGAGTTTTACAATGTCACATACTACATCAAGATAAGTTAGTTTGCAAAAGGTTTTTTGCAATTCATTTTGTAGACTAAGCGTTTCTCTCTATTTTGTTGAAGAATTATGCTGCATATGAGCTCAGTTACTAGAGCATCAATTTATTTTCTTTTTCCACTATTGTGATTGCTGGTAATGACCAAGGGTTTGGATGGTCTTGAGTTGAGATGGGAATGTTGACTCAAGACTCCATAATGATAGTCGTACTGTGCCACTCTAATATAAATCAAGTGATTGCAATGAAGTCTGCATTATGTGTTTTTAAGGTCCTAGGTGTCATCATTGCCTCTTGTTCCTTAGATAGAGCTTTGAAATGAATTATTAGTTTATTTATGAT
>QEOT01003152.1:0-24909 GCA_003123785.1 Pterocarya stenoptera
TTTTTAGATCATTTGTAAGTCTGGTTTTGTGCTTCCCACTTGTGCAATATGTTTTTTGATCAAGAACATATAATTTGGATGTGTACGATATTTGTTTTTTTTTTTATGTATATTGTAAAAATGTTACTTTTTTCCCTGGAGTTGTAAGAAGTTGCCTAACTCTAATTGAGGGTATTACTACAGGTACATTGCAGGCTTGCAGTGGCAAAGCAGTGCTATGGATATTAAATCAAGGTACTTTTTATTCTCCCTTTCACTCTCTTTCTTGTTTGAGTGTTTTATTTATTTATTTAGTAGTTCTTAATTATTGTTTGATATAAATGTTAAGTTGCAATTAGCTTGAGCTTTGTGTGGCCATCCAGAAATTTCAGAGTGAATATAATTTGGATGTGTATTATGTACATAAAAAATATAATAATACATGTATTCTATTTTGTGAATTTTTATTTTTTTATTTTCTGAAACAGTGTTTCCAGCAATTAAAATTCGCCACAAATAAATTTTTTCTCTGTATAAACTTATTTGCAGCGACTCCATGTTGCCGGAAATAGTGTTCTTCAGTGACAATTACCACGTTGGAAATGTATCATTGTGACGATAATTGAAATCACTAGAAAAAAAAAATAAGAACTATTTTTGGCAAATTTAGCACTTTTTGCGACGATATATTGCCATAATTGACTTTTTCTAACGATTAAATGGTAAACAGAAAGGTCATTTCCGTCCATTTTTGGAACAATTGTGACAAACAAAAATCGTTGCAAATAGTTAATATTTTCGACCATTTTTGCTTATCGTTGAAATTGATCAAAAATGGCTTTTTAATAATCAATTGCATCGATTTCAGTGGGTTTTTGCAACCATTTTGAATGCTGGGAAAAACTTTATTTCTTGTAAGTACACGCATTTTGATACTTAAACCTGAAATACTAAATTAACATATTTTTCCTAAATGTCTTAATCTCAAAAAGTATCATCACTTCTCAATTTAATCTATACTCATTCAATATAAGTACTAGCAAGAATTTCAATTAATAAAATAAACTTAATCAAATTTATGGTGCTCAAAATAAAAACACACTTACTATTGGTTCTAAAATTCAATTTATTGAAAATAATCTAATACTAAAAATACAATTTAAATCCTTATTTATTTTCCTTATAAAATCTTGTATTTAACACAAAACCCACACAAAGAGAGTTTAATAGGTAAAGACCAATCCTAACCAACGCATAACCAACCTATTGATAAGGGTATTGTAGGACTTGCCACTCGACCAAAACACGTATGGGGTCTTTGGAGAGTTGAACTAACAAATGAATTTCCGGGATTACAATGATAAAACCGTGTGATAGAGATTCATGCTCACCTAGAGAGAGTGCAACTCGCGACAGAGAGGAGGAGATCGCAGATCTAAGGTGATGGGACTTCCTGTTGGCCGTGGATTTCACTGCGTAATGGCAGAGCTGTGAGGTGGGAGAGAGAGAGAGAGATGAGAGAGAGGGCGGAGAGGAGACCGTGGGGGAGGGACCATGTGATATACTCACCGAGAGGGCAACTATGACGTGGCAGAGAGGTAGTTGAGGTGGCGGCAGTGCATTGTGGCAGCGTCGGGGTAGGGGTTGGCCCTGTGCGGTGGTTCCCCCTGAAGTAGTGGTGCCAGGTGGCTTACGGGCGATGGGTTGGTTGAGTAAAATGCTCTATTTTGGGTGTATAGAAACAGAGGTACGATGGTTATTGGCTGTTTCCAGCTTTCCTTGTGCTTGAGGATGACCTGGTGGCTATCTTAAAAGGTGGCTGCGATGGCTGAGCAGTGGACTATCATGGTGGTGGTGCAGGGACGGCGCTATGGGGGTTGTAACGTAGAGGCAGCGGTGACACACATGTTTGGGCTTTCGTGAGGGTGTTGGACGGCAACGGGGATGGCTGAAAGGTGCAGAGATGACTCTGTGAAACAACTGTATGTGGCTGTGCTAGCAGGTGTTGGGAGGCAGTGATCAGGAGACGTGGGGTAGGGAACGTGCAGCATGGGAGAAACTGTTGTGCATAAGGTGTGATCTCAGTGTATGGTTACTTTTGAGGAAAAAATTAGTTGATTGGCATATTCGTGTGAATCATTCCTGTGTTTGTATTGTTTTATATCTCTCTAGCAATTGTTTTTGTGGATGTACGCGTTTCTTANCATTTGTGCTTGTGCTTTAAAAGACAGAAGATCAACTTCAAGAAATCAACTACAGTTTCTTCAGAATGTTTGAAGATAAATCCTAATCGGAGAACTAAAATCCATAACAAGTGTTTAAAACTCCATTTTCAAATTAACATCAGGCAAGGAAATATTAAACATAATTTTGCAATAAAGCCTCCGAATTTCAAAATTACAGCAAGGCAGCAATAAGCCATTCAGTCCCGAAAGAAGGTATTTTGGTTTACAACCCACCATCGGCAACATTCAAACACTAAAACAAACGAGGAAAAATCTAATGTATGTCTCATGGCCAGTCCCAAATGGTAAAGGCAGCAACGCTTGGGCGATGGAATATGAGACCGGCCGGAGCTCCCAATAGATTCTATTGGGACGGCCGTCAACGTCAACGGGCATTTCTTTGTGACATTTACTTTGGAATTTGCAAACACAAAGGACAAAAAGTTTGCTCCTTAACAAGTAAGGGATTGGATCTAAAATCCAATGTCACATATATATATATAATCAATTTTACAGAGCCGAAGGTAGAAATCCACGTCAACTTTTAGGCAGAAATCTTAAAATCAGCAAGCAAATTCTGCACCTTATGCCTTCTTAAGACATGGGACGGTGACGCATGATGTGGAGTAGAAGAAACAACAGTGAGACTGTGAGACTGAGAGAACTACGAGACAGCAGAAGGGAAAGAGAAAGGGTTTCGAGAGGATTGTTTTATGAATAGCTGCTGTTGCATTCGAGATGGACGGCCATTAAAAGAGCCACCTGTGCGGCCGCCGCCAAAGAAAGCTAGATGTCCGTCTTCGGAAACGGCCCAAAGTTTTTTTTTTTTTTTGAATAAACCTCTGAATTTCATTAAAATATCATGTAAAACAATTGTTATCTCTATCGAGGCAACCCACAATGAATTCTGGGAAGTCCTCTAACCAGACTTTCTTTTCTTCTATAATCAAAGCTTTTTTTGCTAAGGTATGAGCAAACATGTTTTTCACTCTTGGAACATATTGTATCGACCAGTCAGTATTGTGTCTAAAATGATACCTAACATCATCTACTAGTGAGCCATAACAAGTCAGCAGCTCTTCTTTACTACACACTGCCATGACAACCTCCTTTGCATCCCCTTCAAACTTAACTTTCTGGAAATGATAATCGCTACACAACTCCACTGTTGTTCTCAAAGCTTGACATTCTGCAATGACTGCTTCTTCTACATGTTCTTTCTGATCACACACAGCAGTTAAAACCTTCCCATTCTCGTCTCTAATTACAATCCCTACACCCATCTTCTTCCTCTTTTGATCCAATGAAGCATCCCAGTTAATTTTGACATATCCATATTCTGATTTTTCCCAACTCATAGAGTTTGCAACTTTGGTCTGCCCTTGTCTACTTGTAATACCCAAAATTTGCACTGCTTGGTATTCCTTAACAGAAGACTTAGCAGATAGCATTAGTCTAGTAGGACATTCCATTTTATTTTCAAAAACCACACCATTCCTTCGAAACCATACTTTTCTAAGGATTGCTGCCATCTCCTCCAGCTGTCCCTTGTTTAGAGTCAAACTGCATTTATCCCACCATAGCAGAAAATCCTCTTCATATCTGTCCCACTTTTGAACACAGCTTGTATCACTTCCCCATATGTCATTTGCAGCATGACACTCCCACAAAGCATGCATCACAGTTTCTTCTTCTGTTTCACACATAGGCATTTTTTGTCCTTCACCACTCCCCTCTTGAACAGATTCACTTTAGTAGGCAGTAAATTGTTTCCTGCTTTCCATAAAAACATCTTTATTACAGCAGGTACTTCTAGTTTCCATATGTTCTAGGCAGTAAACGGCCCAAAGTTAGGAATGTATTAAAGGTATGGTTTTTTTTTTTTTTTTGATTAAAAGTAAATTTGAATGGTGAGATGAGTTGAATTAAATTATAAATAATAATATTTTATAAATTTTATTGAGTCAAGTTTAAGTTTTTTTAGTCGAGATAATTTAAATTTTTTAGATTAAAATGTATAAAATAAAATAAGATGAGTTTATTTTTTTTATAAAAATTTAAAAAAATAATGAATCTAGTCAATAATTAATTTGAAATGAGTTCAACCTAAACCTTCTAGATTCTAATCCGCGTGTCGTGTTAATACTGCATGAAATCATGAATATTAAATTTTAAAAAGAAAATTGCTAATTAACTGCTTCAAAATTAACGTTTGATTATTTTAATTTTTTTATTTAGTGATTAAAGAATTGACCACCAAATGTGTATTTTTTTTCTTTTTTGGTTTTTTTCTAAATATTTTTTAAACATTTTAAAAAATAAAATAAATACAATTTCGTTTAAAAAAACATTTCTTTAACTATTAAGTTTAAAAAAACAAATCGATGACCACTCCGAGTGACCACTATCACTGGGAGCAGCATTATTCTTTGAAAAATGCTCAGGCCCCGGGAAAGTGTCTGGATTCTTCATTTTTTAGGATTTGTGTTTGTTTCTATTTTAGTATTGTGTTTATATGTTTTTTGTATTTTATTTAAAAAAAATACATTAAAAATACTTTAAAAAGTAAAAGAAAAAGTTTTACACACCCGGTAGAAATCCTTGGTGGATTTCCTTGGTGGCTCTAGCAACTCCCTTAGATTTCATGTTATAAAATTTTAATACCACTCATATAAATTATGGGTGACACGATACAACTTGTTTTAATCCATTTAATAATTCATTTTATTAGGTTAACTTGGACACAATCAATTTAATCCGTTCCAACTCGCCTAGCCCACTTCAAGCCGTTTAATCGGTTTCATATTAATAGATTAAATTGATGCATATATTTATTTTTTTAACTCAATTAATATAATTTTATATACAATAGAAGGATAATTATAAAAATCATTCACAATTACAACTAGATTCATAATAAAGAGTTTTATTTTCAATATCCATACCAATAATATATAAGACAATTATTATTTTTATAAAATAAAATTACATAAAAACTAAAGAAGTTTAATAATTTGAGATATTAAGTAGTCATAGTATCATACTAATATTAATATTATATCCCAACAACAAAAAAAATGAATATAAAACGAAGTATTTATAAACTTTGAAAATAAAATTTTTTCATGTTATAGGGGTTGATTATTGGTTGACCCATTTATTAATCATATTTTATTCAGTCAACCAACTTTGACCCAAACCCAAACTCGCTTATTTCATATTGTATTCAAGTTGAGTTCGCAGATTGTATCATATATTACCACTCCTAGGTACACCAAATTTGATTCCTTAAATCTAACATTCTCTTTGCCATTTACATTAACATAAGAGTAATATTATACATCACACTCTCATCTATTTTGATCATACTAATTAGATAATAAAAAAGCATATAATAAATAATTATTTAATGGTGATAAATGTGACACATCATATTTAATGGGATGAAAGTGTGACAGTAGTATAGTGTATAGAATTTTTCTGAATATAATATTTGGAAAAAAAACATTTTAAGAATATGAATAAATTTGCGTTTGGAAATAATTTGGTATATGATAGAATTTCTTATAATATGATTTCTACGCTTAGTTAATTTATAGGATTTTTAAAAAGAATTATGTTTTTTTTCTTAAAAAATATCCTTATATATTTTATTTATATAAGATTTTTAGAATTATTTCTTTTGATTTTTTTTTTTGTTTCAACATGTAAATAAAATAAAGAATCAAACAAAATCTCTTGATCAGATAGTATCATAGAGTTTTATTAAACCAAACAGTGTCTAACAAAAAAGAGATGTGTTACAGTTATAAAGAGATTTCATAAAAATAAATTCGTAAATTGACGTGGCTCCATGTGATACTTTAGATCTACTTTACCAATAAAGTAACTTCATAATCTGAAATATCACATCAAGTTAGGTCAGTTTTTATATGTTTATTTTTATGAAATATTTTTGTGACTAAATCATTTATTAACCAAAAAAGTAAGAATGAAAAAAAATCCAAGCCAAGTTCATAAGCAAAGTTAAAAAGTCAATTGATGGCTATGTTTGGATGTCAAGATCACCTTAACCCATATCAAACCAATCTTTGATGGAACTTATTACTTAAACACATATCAACTTATTTTATATATTTAAACACACATCTCAACTTATTTACATTCAATCATATCTTAGTGAGATCTAAAAAATATTACTATTTATATATCAACTCAAATCATATGTGATTACCTCAACATCCAAATCGAAGCTTAAAGATCAATGATTGGATTTGACCCTCCAATAATTAGAGACTTGTAATACCAATATCCAATAGAATAAAAAATATGATTGCAAAGACAATTCTACCTGATAACTTGTGATAAATTAGGAATGCCACCTTTTTTTATTCTCAAATGATTTTATGATTAATTAGGATTTCGACCTTTTTAAAGACATAATTGATCTCCTTTCAAAGGCCATCATCCAAGTAGGGGTAACAATATATGACATGGTCCATTAATTTAACAGGAACACGATACAAAATTAGTGGGTTTCGATTTGATGCTAACGAGTTTGAGTCAAAATGGATTGATCCATTAAGGGCACGATTCATTAATAGGTCACTAATGGGTCAACCCATTTAACCTATTAGTGACCGGTTTAATTTTGTTAAATTTTTTACTTAAAATTACAATTATATTATTTTGAACTTAAAAACAAAAATACTCTAACCCTATTTTTTACTTCCTAAGTTTTTCTCATACCCTCACTCTCTCAGTTTTTAGTTGAGTTAGATCTCACGAGTTATGACCGCATCCCACACTTCTTTTGGTTTGCAATTTTGGTATTTTCATTTTTTAAATTGTAATTTTGGACTTATGTAGTTAGTTTTATATTTTTAGAACCTATTGTGATTTGAACTTTTTATGTGAAATTATGTTAATTAGATCAAATAGATTATTTAGATCCATTCAACCCATTTACATAAACGAATTGACATCGACCTAGTGGCGAAACTAGGAATTTGTTTTAAGGGGGCCAAGTAAAGTTAAAATTATAATAAATTTTTTTTTTTCTATTTCTATACAAATTTTTTCTATGGTATAGAACGATCTGATAGTAAGATCTAAAATAAAAATAAAATACATTTAATACAATCTATGTATTAAAAAAGTATATGATATGTCAAGAACTGAGAACAATATATCATTGAAATAACATAAAGACACTCATACAAATATATCAAACAAAAGAAACACAGAGTCTCTAAAATTGTAACTTGGGTTCTTTTAAAAAACAAAATCATCAAGTATTGAATTTAAATCTAAATCATCAAGAATTTTATTTATTTTATTTTTAAATTGAACTGATAAGTAATTAATCTATAAGATCAAAATAATTTTATAGAGAGGGGCCAAAATAATCTTTTAGAGAGGGGGCCAACATAAAATAAGATTAATATCATCCCATTACATTATTAAAAAATTAATATATATTTTTTTCAAATTTTTGGGGGGGCCATGGCCCATCCCTGCCCCTTAGTAGGTCTGCCACTGCATCGATCGAAATAGGTAGTGTTGTGTCGATATATTTTTAATTAATTCATAATGGGTCAAAACGGATCGTGTCATATCAACCAGTTATTTTAATGGGTCGTGTTAGGATTTGAAAATCTTACTCGTTAGGCTTAATGGGTTGTGTTCGAATTGACCCAGATTGTATAATATACACGCCTTAACACGATCTATTAATACAATTTGGCACCCCTGCATCCAAGTTTTCTTATCTAGAGAAAAACAAATCCTATATCCATAACAAAATTAAAGACAACAGCTTGAAATATATTTATAACAAAGTTTACTGCAAACACATTAAAAAAATGGACACTGGAGAGACCTTTCAACCTATACAGTCCCCTTGAGAGTAAGCAGACACGATCCTATTCACACTACAATATTGATGAACTACAAAGAAGCAACTCAACTAATCCCAAAAATAACAGAGAATCTCAACAAAAATAGAACACTCGATCTACTACTTTCACGATCAAAGTTATATCTTTATTCTGCAATCAAATCACGCTTAGTACTCTGGATCCTCACTTTGCAATCAGGTTCAAGACATTGCTTCCATATCCTGATTGGAGAGCATCCCAATGCTGTTGCAGGAGCCATAGAAGAATTTGATAGGAGGGACTACCTGCACGCTGGAAGACAGAAAATGGGAAAATTCAGAACTTTAATTTGGAAGCTATTTATGCTATGTGTATTGCTAAAGGGAGGATAATATCATCCCTGGCTATGCAATTCAAAATGTATACCTTTGTGGCTATCAGTGCTGCTTGGACCACATAGTTCCCATAAGGATCTCGAGCAAGTTGTAAGAGTTCGTGAACATTGTCAGTCTTGAGAAGTTCCCCAACCACATATTCCATTCCAGAAGATTCCAAGCATCTCTGTACCACATGACTGCCACCTTTCTGGAAAGAAATATGTACATAGTGGCCGCTCAGAACAGAGCAGATCTTATCATTCAAGGCAGGATCATGAAGTGCAAGGACATGCTGCAAGACATAGTTCCTAGAAAACTCAAAGTTAAACAACTCGATATGACAAAAAGCACTGAACTTTATGCACAAAAATAGGAATAGATCAGAAGAAGAGTGATTAATGGGAAGTACCCAGTGGGATCTTGAGAGAGGTACAACGAATGTTCTGCAATAAAATCTAGGAGTTGTTGTCTGCCTTGGCCTCTGCTAGATGTGATGAACCTTTTCAAGTTTATGCATCCTCTTCCATGTTTGGCCAGCTCGAGACAGTACATTATGGCTGCTTCGTATAGCAACTGAACAGGAAAGACGAAGTCACATTGATGCAAAATAAACTAGAAGACATTATGCAGTATGGCTTCGTAAAACTCAAGAGTGTTGGCAATGATAGGTAACTAGCTAGGACGAGATCAAATTCTCAAACACTACAAGCTGTATGGCAACGGGTAGTGAATCAATGCTCGAGCCACAATATTGCATATCTTTAAAGAATTTCTTCAGTCCTTCAAGTTTCTTTATTTTCTCGAGAAACTAAAATAAGGGGGGATATATATATAGCATCTAAGTCAGTAATTTCAACAAATAATATATGGGAATTACCTTGTTATGCTCAGAACTAGCTACATCCAGACACCTAACTATAACAGAAGATCCGATTGGATGTGTCATCAATCTATAGAATCCATTGCCAGTGCAGAGAGCTGTATTCATATCAGACACCAAGCTTGTCTTTCCAAGCACTTTGATAAGCTTCCGAACTGATTTTACGCTGCCCATACGGTGATATTTGCATGACAATCAATTCAGCAAAATGACAAGCACAAAACTAAGAGATGTTGCCAAATGTTGGAGTGTAGCATCAAAGATAGAAGACATGGAATTAAAGTCAAAATATGAAAAGGACAAATTAAAGAATGAACATTGACAGTTATTTCTGTTAATAGTCATCTCTGTTATTCGCTTCTCATATCTGTATAAATACATGTAAAGCACTTGTATCAGAATTTTTTTCAGTAGTTTTAATGCAATATACGATAGTCTTCATTTTCTTCTGTGTTTTTCTAGCCTTTCAGATTTTAATCTTCTATTTGTCAAGTTCTTAACATGGTATCAGTTAAAACATTCTGCAAATCCTTCTTTTCTGGAACTTGATCTTTCTGTTTTCTGCACTACAATATTTTTTCTCAAGATGATCTTGTAGTGACTCTTGATACGATCTGCAACTTCTCTCAATATCTGTCTATTCTTCTCTCAATCAGTTACAGTTTTTCTTTCAAGATATGCAAATCTGTGTATTCTTTATCATTCTTGAAATGGCCTCTGAAAGTAAAATCTTCTATTTGTCAAGTTCTTAAAACCAAATAATAATAATAATAATAATAAAAAGTTAAATATGAAGAGTAAATTACCCTTGTGAATTAAGAGATGCCTTGATAAGTGATTCAGGCTGCGAAACAATCTCGGCTACAATCCGCGGCAACTCAGAGACATCGGCTGACTCAATTAGCTTATTAAAGAAGGGCCGTTTATCGACGTCATTCATCAACTGGAATATCCTTCCCTCTTGATTAACGGTCTCACTCCCTCCAATTTGTGACCCTAGAATACCTGCATTCAATCTAGTAGCTGGGGTATTTCGGGTGCCTGCTGCTGCATCCAAACCAGTATCTTCTTCTCTCAGGGTCTCTCTCCATCCATTACTGTCTGACGCTACACTAGTTGATGCATTAAATCTAGCAGGGTTATTTCGGATGGCTGCTGCTGCACCCAAATAACTATTTGCTGATGTTTCTCCGAGGTTTACATTAACATCAAGATAGCTTTGTTGATTGTCCGTAGTACCAATGCGATCATGATCCAGATTATTTCCTGCATATAATAATGCATATATCACGCATACAAACATACATGATATAGACGTTTCAAAACACACAAAACATAGCCATTGCATGTATAATACCAATGCCTTCATTGTTGGGAAGAATTGGTCCCCTTCTATAGCCAGGTGGGCCATAATCGAGATAAAGAGTTCTATCTGATCCATCACCTGCAGCTGAAATATTAACAGTTTTTTTATCCATGATAGTTCTTGAGTGAAACGAAACAAGAACGAAAACAAGAAAAAGACTGAAAGGTAGGGAAAAAAAGTACGTAGTTTGGAGAAAAAACCCCTTCTGGCTTATGCTATATTTATAGTAATTCTTGCCTAAGGAGAGGACTTGGACAAGTATGGTAGGATTAGGATTAGGCGATTAGCAGTGCAAAAGTCTCCTTAAAACGAGAGCCGGAGTTGAACAAACAATTAAATAATTTTAAGAGTTCCTAATACAATCACGAATATATCACGAATATATAGGATAAATATTAAGTTAAGAAAAAATCTAGTTGTAGGCAATTATATGCATTAATACGTATATTTATTCAATATGATCGGTCAGAAAGTAAACTTTATTAAAAATAATGATAATTTAAATTTAAAATATAAAAGCAACATCATTAATACACTTGCGTACAATCAAGAATATATCGGATAATAATTTTAACATTTATACATGCTTTTACAAATTTGCCCACCTTTTTGCCGAATTGTTTTCGGTTTTAGAAATTGTTTTCTTTTTTTATTTAGAAAGTAAAAGATTTTTAAAAATTAGTAAAAAATATAGGGAATGTTGAGATTTTGAGTCCGGATAAATTAATTCACCACAAAAATAACTGCTTTTTCCGGCCACAAAAAGTAGCCGAACAAATTAAGTAGGAAAATCGTTGAAAATGAGCTTATTTGTGATTTTTGCCGGCGCAAATAGCACTATTGATATTTCTTGCAAAAAAAGAGTGCCAACCATGGTTAACAACGGCCAGAAATTACAATTTTCGGCAATTTTTCTTGTGGGAAAAAGTATTTTCGACGACCAAAACTCGTCGAAAATGAATGTTTCCCGCGTGTTGTCATCGGAATTAGTTTTCCAACGAGTTTTGGTTGCCGCAAAATACGCTTATAAGACAAAAGACAAAAAAATTTACCAAGGACCAGAACTAGCTTGAAAAGTCTTTTAAAAATTAGAAAATCAGATTGTAAAATAGTCATTAAAACCTTCAAGGGATTGCTCTCACTATTTAATACCTAACTTAACTTGGCAAGCATAGTGATAAATCTTGCAAGCCAGTTTGTATGTTTTACCTTTTTAATCTCAATGGTCACTATTAACAATGACTCTACGTTAGTATTTCATTACTCCGTTAGTATTTACACAAAATCTTTAAAGCTAGATACTTTCCTGCCACTAGTTTTAAAGATTCTCAATCAGGTTCTGCCCCCTCTTATGTTTGAAGAGGTGTTTGGGAGACTAAGGATGTTTTGTTAAAAGGGTGCGGTGGAGGGTTGGGGATGGAAAAGGTATTAAGATCTGGACTGATTATTGGCTACCAAACCATAGAGTAATGACTGCCCCTGCAACTGTCTCAGCTTCACAGACGAGGGACTCAACAGTGGATTGTTTAATTGATAAGAATACCCGATGGTGGAATGTAGAAAAGATGAGAAGACTCTACCTAAGAGAAAGGCAAATATTATGCCTAACCTGATGCTTATCCCTGAGCCTAACTCAGATTGTTTGGTATGGGAGCATGAGAAGAATGGTGTGTTTACTGTTAAAAGTGCTTATAAGTTTTTTCTCTCCTTGAGTAATAATAGACAGGTGTCTGAAAGTTCTTCTGCAGAGGATCATAGACAGATATGAAGGAGCATTTGGAAACTTAACATCCCTCATAGAGTGAAGATCTTTACGTGGAGAGTGTGCAAGAATGGACTACCTATTTGCTGAATCTAAAAATTCGTTGTGTTCTTGAGAAGGCGAAATGTCACTGGTGCCAAGAGGGAGAGGAAGACTTAAATCATGCTCTATTTGACTGCCCCATTATTAAAAACAGCTGGCTCCATCAGTTCCATTTCCTACAAGACTCAAATAAAAGGCTGAATTTTATGCAAGTGGTCGATGCTGTAATGAAGAGAAGGATCTCAGGGGAATTGGAAAAACTTTTTCTTATAGCTTGGGCCATGTGGTATAGAAGGAACCAGAAATTGTATGCAAACAACCTGTTATCACCACAGCAGGTTATCGAACATGCACTTTCTATGTTTGATGAGGAAGCTTCTACTGCAGTATCAAACAAACCAGGTGGGCAAACACTCTGCAGGTGGGTGGCACCACCAGTGGGGGTCTTAAAACTCAATGTTGATAGGGCCATTTTTAGTGATCTTTGTAGATCAAGATTTGGTATGGTGCTGCGTGACGAGAAGGGCCAAGTTATTTTTGCAGCCAATAAACCAGAACATATGGTTACTGAATCTTTTGAGATAGAATTGCTTGCTATTCTAAGAGGGTTGCAATTATGTATGCCTATGGGAATTACAGACTTGCAAATAGAAAGTGGTGCCCTTCTTGTGGTGCAAGAGTTGAACAGGGAGGGTCCTTTCATGTCTTGTTGGCGCAGGACAAGTCGAGACAAATGATTATGTTCTGTGTGAGATCGGTGAATTTTTCTGTTCCTATTAATGGTGAGCCTACTAGTACTATCTTTCCATCTCAAGGTATTGGGCAGGGGGATCCCCTATCCCCTTACCTATTCTTGTTATGTACTGAGGGACTCACCTCTCTTCTAAATCAAGCAACACAGAGTGGTCTGTTGAGTGGGGTTAAAGTTTGTCTAGGGGCTCCTTTGATTAATCATCTGCTTTTTGCAGATGATAGTCTTCTATTTTGTAAGGCAAATGTCAATGAAACCTTGGTAGTACATAACCTGCTAGAGACTTATGAACAAGCTTCTAGACAGAAAATTAATAGGGAAAAAACTACTATGGTTTTCAGTGCAAAAGTACAACCTGCCACTAGAACTTATCTCACGTAGTTTTGGTGAATTCAAGCCTTCCAACAGTATGATAGGTATCTTGGTCTACCATCATTGATAAGGAGGGATAAATACAAAGCCTTTTTAGACATAAAACACAAAGTTTGGTACAAGTTACAAAACTGGAAAGAAAAACTTTTGTCTCAAGTGGGAAAGTTTGGTAGCCATGTCAATCCCACTTACTCTATGAGCTGTTTTAAGTTGCCCTCTTCTTTGTGTTATGACCTAGAGCAAATGATGGCCAGGTTTTGGTGGGGCCAGAAAAAGGAAGAGAAGAGGATTCATTGGGTAAGTTGGAAAAGAATGTGTGCTCCAAAGTCTAAAGGTGGCATGGGTTTTAAAAGTTTGAGTATTTTTAATGATGCACTTCTTGCAAAACAAGGTTGGAGGCTAATGAAAAGTGAGGACAATTTGTTACACAAAGTATTAAAGGCCAGATATTTCCCTAATAAAACATACATGGAATCAAAAAAGGGCTTTAACATCTCTTATGCATGCAAGGAACATGGTCAGTGAAGAAAAGGTTGGATGCTGCTTGCAAATGGAGAGTACGTAATGGAAGATTGATTGAAATATGGAAGGAAAGTTGGATACCTAGGATATCAGATCTTAAACACTTAGTGGATGTGAACAGAATTCAAGATGAGGGGGCTAAGGTGGAAAGACTTATTGACCCTTTTACCTAATGGTGGGATGTTTTTAAGGTGAGAAGGGAACTGCCACCTCAAGTAGCAGATGAGATCCTAAAAATTACTTAAGTTCTGAGAACCGTTGATATCGACACATCTGAGATCGCCAAATGTTCGGGAGTTCCTCTATTCAATCATTTTCCTTCTTCTTGTTGCTGGATATCTCGTTCGTACACATCTTCTGAATCATGAGCATTTAATGATTTGGAGTATGGAGAGAAGTGGTTGCTTCACAGTAAAAAGTGCATATAGGTTATTTTCTGAAATGGAGATGGGAACTGGGTTATCTGAATCATCCAATACAAGTAACCAGAATAGAGTTTGGAAATTACTTTAGGGACTAAATATTCCAAATAAAGTTAAGGTGTTCTCATGGAGAGCTTGCTTGGACGGCCTCCCAACATTAGTGAACCTGAAACAGAGAATTCCAGGGTTGAATGAAGAATGCCAGCTATGTAATATGCAACCAGAGACTGGCATGCATGTATTTTGTTAGTGTGAACACATCAAAGAATGTTGTTGCAGTTGTTTCCAGATATCAGATCCTAATGTGCAGTTTTCAACTTTTCTAAGCAATTTTCTTGAAACAAAAACTAAAGAAGAGGTGAAACTTATGTTGTTGTTGGCTTGGAACTGCTAGTATAGGAGAAACCAGAAACTTTTTGAGGACAAACTACTACAAGCTGAATGGGTGGTTTCTCAAGCTGTCTCAATGAAACAGATGTGCAAGATTATCAAATCAGATGCAATAACCAGGAAAAACAGAATTACAAAGTGGTCTCCTCCTGCAATGATGTCTTTAAATTGAATGTAGATGAAGCAATTTTTCATGAACAATGTGCAATAGGTGTGGGCTTAGTACTAAGAGATAGCAAGGGAGAGGTTCTTTTGGCAGTGTCAAAGAAAGAATTGGCTGTGATAGATTCATATGAAGTAGAATTGCTTGTAGTCCTAAGAGGTATGCAATTTTGTCTTCCTATGGGTATTCATGAATTACAGATTGAATGTAACTCACTATTGGTGGTTCAAGATATCCTAGCTCCAACTGGTTCTTCATCTTTGATGGGGTATATACTTCAGGATGTTAAACAATTGATGCAAAGAGTGTCTAAGTGTTCTATCCAACATGTATTTCGAGATGCCAATGTCTAGTATGTCAATGTTTACTGTGATGATATTCCTATTTCTATTAAACAACCTGTTTGGGTTGATAAACAATTGTAATGTTTACTCTTTTTAATGAAAAGTTTGTGATGTTTCCTATATATATAAAAAAAAAAGTCTTATTGGGGCAATATTGCTCATGAAATAAGGAGGATGATGCAGAGATGGCCTAGTTGGTCTGTTCATCACAAGGGTCGGCAGCAAATGGTGCAACATATTCTAGGTTTGTATGGAATTTAGATGAGTTAGCAACTTGGTGGGAAGTGATTCCCGAATGTATTGAAAGTAAGTAAGGAAACCAAGATATAGGCTTACAGGAACTTGTAGAAACAAATTGGATGAATTAACAAATTGATAACAAGATAGGAAGCACTAGCAAACCAAAACAAGGATCAAATAATAAAATCACAAAAAATATGAACTAAGTAATTATTCATTTAAGTTTTTAATATATAAAACAATTTAAAATATGAATTAATTATCAGATACTCTCGGAGTACGGATATTTGATACTTACATTTGATCACAAGATGATATATTATTAAACAATGAAGCTTTTATAAATACTTTAATCGTATGGCATCCTAACAGAAGATGCGCCTACCATGTCATCGATATTATTATTTTCCAAAGGAAAAATCAATGTTTATTTTACAAGAGAACTAATTGTAAGGCTCACTGTAATAAAGAACCCGATAAAACCCAAACTCCCCATGCCCAAGTTCAACATATGCAACATAAACTCTAGTAGCACTATCACCATTGATGTTCATCTACTCTAGTAGCACTCCAGTTTATTAATTTGAGGCTCAAACTCTTGAAAGTAATACGTTTCTTCAAATTTGGAAACTTGTGTTTGGTTTTTGAACTAACTTCAACTCATCTCAGTTCATTCCAACCCAATCATTGATGGACCCAATACTTTTTCAACTTTTAATAAAAAAATTAAACTCATCTCAACCTACTTCATACATTTTAACTAAAAAATTTAAACTACATCTCAATCTAAAAAAATTAAACCCATTTTAATAGGACCCACCAAACACTAAGATTCACGACACAATTCAACTAATCTCAACATCTAAATCACAATATTGCCGGAAATTGGTTTTTGGTGCACAATTTGACGAATTTAGGTGTTTTTCCGGCGCTTTCTACTTGCTGATAAATTACCTTTTCGTTGTAATGATCGGAGGGACACTAATATTCATACGACTTGGACATCCAAACAGCATGCAAAGGATTAACATTCCAATAATTTAAATTTCTATGTGGACAAGAAACTATATAAAATCATGGTGCCACACTACAGGAATATTTGCTTTTTACAACAGAGAAAAATAATCGAAAATCGTATTTTCAACGATAAAAACTCGTTGGAAATAAAATATTTCCCGAACGTTGTATCGCTGAAAATAGTTTTTTTTTGGCAAGTTTTGGTCACCCTAAAATAGGTTTACCGACGACCAAAACTAGCCGGAATGAGTCTTCTAAGAATTAAAAAGCAAGTTGTAAAATAGAAGTTAAAACCTACAAGGGACTACTCGCAATATTTAATACCCAACTTAAGTTTGTAAGCCTAATGGTAAATCTTGGCAGGCCCAGTTTGTATGTTTTACCCTTTTTAATTTCAATGGTCACTATTAACAAGGGCTCTCCATTAGTATTTACTACCCAACTTAAATCAAACACAACATAGCCTCATCCCACCATTTGGAGTTGGCAACACATATCCTTTACAACATGATATAAGACAACTAAACCAAGCAAGGACACCAAGATATATGCTTACAAGGACTTGTAGAAACATAATGGATGAATTAACAAGCTGTAAATAAGAGACAAAACACTAGATAAAAAAAATAAAAACAAGGATCAAATAATAAAACCACAAAAAGTATGAACTAAGTGATAATTCATTTAAGTTTTTGACATATAAACTATTTAAAATATGAACTAGTTATTAGGTACTCTCAGAGTACATATATTTGATGAGAAATATTACACAACCTCCTCAACCTCCACACACCACATTTTTTTAAATTTGAATACTATTATTTTCCAAAAGAAAAATCAATGTTTATTTTACATGAGAACTAATTGTAAGGCACACCGTAATAAAGAACCCGATAAAATCAAAACTCCCCACCTCCCAGTTCAACGTATGCAACTTAAATTCTGGTAGTACTATCACCACTGCTATTTGTCTACTCCTGTTTCTCCGCTCTCGCGGCTAGTACTTCCACGTTCTAGATTAACCAAAAGCTCTCAGCTTCCTACTGCATTGCTGCTTTGGCTCCCATTGCTGCCATTATCTCATTTCTTACTAACCACGACAAGAGCCAAGCAAAGTTTTTCTTCTTTACTAGCTCGGAAAGATCAAATCTCCATTACATCATCAGCCTCGAGATTGTACTAATCATTGGCAACAACAATCAAGTGAGTCCTTAGTGCGTCCATGGAGGTTGCCTTCCCTCAGATTTTGTTATTCAACTAAGAAATTAGAAATCTGTTCTCTCGAGAACAAACAGATTCTAACAAGTTTTTAAAAAGGGAAAAATTTGGGAGAGAGAGAGAGAATTCGAAATTGAATTCTAGGATACTCAAATGGCAGGCCAATGAGTCTATTTATAGATGGCCATAAGTTGCGTTCGTTTTTCTGAAAAATTGTTGGGAACATGTATATATATTGTGTCTCTCCTTGTTTCCCTTTCGACTGGATGGCACTGGTTCGAGTCATGAGCTGTACGGTTTGGGAATTTTATTTTTCCATTTTGCCAAGCATTGCAACTCCTCCAAGCACCTCATGCGCGCGCCACTTGCCCATTCGTTGGCAGGACACAGTGCTTCATGCATATAGCAAGAACATAAGTTTCTCTTCATAAATTAACTTACAAACTCATCTTGTGACATGGGAATCGAACTCCAGCCTTCTGGGAATCCAAAACCATAAATACCACCAAGCCATTTAATTTCTTATGGTTAAGAAACAAACATAAAATATTATAACCATCATAAACTTTCTATAGCTTCTATCTTTCCAAAATCAACCCAAGAATACTATTAATAAATATAATATATAAGTAATTATTTTGAAAATATTTCCAACACAAACCATCATAATCATTTTGTACTAGGGCTCTACGAATAACGCTTCCATTTTTCCTTCCTCAGCAAGATTGTTTCTCTCTTCCTCTGTCAAGAAATTGGTATTACTGATTTGCGGGGAAGGTAAGGAAAAATGATTGTTGCATTTTTTTAGGTTGGTCACGGTGAGAGCTTTTGTATTAGTGTTAGTGAAACCACTTCGAATCCATTCATGTCCATGATATGAATCTTGTATTCCTCAAGCAAGTTTGGCAATATTGTATTTGGGTTGGCAAGCATATTGGGCTTCTGCCTCTTGTTCGATGATTCCATGTGGAGTTTTCCTATATTCTTGCTGAACATGCTTTGCTTCGTTTCTCTTGTATTTGTGCGGGCTTGCATGACAATAAACAAAAGTTTCTTTGCATAAGGCACATGCCTCTGCGGCGTCGCCCCTACCTCAGTTGCTGGCTTCTTTAGAAGCCTTTACCTGATCCTCAGGATTTGTGTTAATCTAGGTGAGAGAACAACTTCATGACCAACCCGATTGCAAATTATATCCCACTCGAAATCCCTCTCTCCCACCGGATTCTCTTCCATGAAAGTCCCATTAATGCCATTATACTTCTCATCGAAGCCTTGTTCTATAGCATTTTCTTCTTTATATTTATTATAATCAAGAGCTACATCTACCAACATGGCAAGGACTCTTGGTAGCATCAAAAGTCAATACCATCATATTCTCGTTCAATTTGTTCTCCTCACTCTTAATCAGTTCAGTGAGCGAAAACCAACAAGAAGTATGAATTTATAGATCATCTAAGGATTCCTAGTCCTAAAGGGAAAAGATTGCCCAAGTGAAAAGGAATTGTACTTCTGGATAACTTCTTTTCATCTTTTATTTGTTTTTGTTAATTTATAGCTTGAACTCTTGAAAGTAATACGTTTTTCGATTTTGGAAACTAGGAACCGATGATGTAATTGATACGTTTCTTAATAAATTCTATTCATCTTTTACCGGCAATATTCTTCACAGGAAGAACTCTTTTATTTTGTCTAAACTTGTGTTTGGTTGTTGTACCAAACTCAACTCATCTTAACTCATTCCAACCCAATCATTAATGGAACTTATTACTTTTTCAACTTCCAATAAAAAAGTTAAAACCATCTCAACTTACTTCATATATTTCAATCTAAAAAATTAAATTCATCCCAACTTAAAAAAGTTAAACACATCTCAATAAGATCCACAAAATACTACAATTCACAACTCAATTCACAATATCGCTAGAAATTGGTTTTTGGTGCACAAAAATAGTGGTGATAATCAGGAGACTATTTTATAACTGGCAATGCCTTTTTCCGGAGAGTTTAGGAATTTTTCGGCATTTTCTACTTGCCGATAAAAGACCTTTTTATTGTAAAGTTTGGAGGGACACTAATATTCATACTACTTGCACGTGCACACAACATGCAAAGGATTAACATTCCAATAATTTAATTTTTTTTTATAAGAAACTGTGTAAAACCAAGGTACCACACTACAGGAATAACCGCTTTTTCTAGCGGCAAAATGTACCAAAAATCGTATTGTCAACTACCAAAACTCGTCAAGTATTGGTGGCCACAAATTAGTTTTACCAGGGACCAAAACTCGCAGGAATGAGTCTTTTAAGAATTAAAAAAAACAAGTTGTAAAATAGTAATTAAAACCTACATGGGGCTGCTCTGTAATGCTCGTCCTTATGGTAGAACTTTAATAAATAATTTTAGAAAATGAGACGAGAATTATTTAATCTTTTAAAACTTTTTCGGTTTCCTTTTTAGGATATAAAGGATTCTATGTTTTTAAAATTAAAACATGCTCTATAAATTAAAAGATAGTTTATAATGAAAAACATTAAACTAAATTAAATTAAAAGTCATTTAAAAAAAAAAAAATCTTTCATACGTTACATAAAACGTACCTAAACTTCTATCACTCTTCCCTTGGCCAATGTCTATCCTAATGCTTCTTACTCATTTTGTTCCTGAGAGGGAGAGGGACATACATAAAAATAAAATGAGTCAAATACTTAGTAAGCATTACTTCATACTGTAAAAATATACCAATATAGATTTTCATTTATGCATTCATCATTCCTTTACATACTTTACATATATCAATCACTTCCTTTGAAAATATGACAAGGTGAGATATTTAAAAAAAAAAAAAAAAACATAACAATGTGAGGTTTTCATTTTTCATAAAATATTTCTCACACCTTATACATTTATTCATAAAGAAACTAAATCATTCATAACATTCAATTAACGCTTTTCAGTTTTTCTCTGGTCGGTACACATTATTACACCCCGTGTGCTGAGGTTAGCACTTTTTAAGAACCGGATTCCGCTTGTGGCCATAGGTTGGGAATCCCTTTCAATCAGGAGGTAGCACTAGGTACACTATCAGTACTACTTACCTGACATTGCAATCTGTCTAGTCCATAGATACCATCATTCATTCATTCATTCAGTCATGGCTGTTACGTATTTTCATACATTAAAATATTCATTCCTTTTATTTCTTTTCCTTTCATTCACCAGCCAATTTCATTTCATAAACATCATTTCAAAGCATAAGCATAAATATCATCATTTAAGCATCATTTCATAGTATCAATTAAACATCCTTTCGTAGTATCATTTAAACATCATTTCAAAACGTCATTTAAATCTCGTTTCATAGCCTCATTTAAACATCATTTCTTTACATCAAACATAAATCTCAACAATTCATTTCATGAGAAATAAAGATAATAGCTACATTATATAACATCCATTCACATGCATACAACTATTACTTTGGGTGCATAAATAAGGGTTGCCAAAGAATGCCTTTACATACTTATACTTTTAAATATTAATACTTAGCATACTTTCATAAAACTTCATTTCATTTCATTTCATAAAGCATTATAATCATAATACTTACCTGGACTCCATGCTATTTACATTTCATGCAGTCCATTCATGTGAGTGTCAGATGGCAAGCTACATGCGTACAGAACTTTACATCATTCCATTTTCAACTGCATATGTAACTTAAGCTTAGAACTTATGTAATACTACTATTTACTTAAACTTCATTCACTTAGATATATTCTATTATCTAAGTCCATTCTCTATGTTTTCCTTTATCACTCTTCTCTAAATTCTCGAACACATAGCTTGGGACCTACTTGAGCTCACCTTTTCAATACATAGCATTCTACTTAAAGTTCTTATCCTTTAAAGTGAATCTCCTTGATTCATTTTAAATGTTAAAACACATTATCACCTTCATTCTACTCTTCCTACCAAACCATCACTTCTGATGCATAACTTGAACCAACTAAGTTATACATCTCAATCCTAGTCAATAGATTCCCCTGACACAACAAACTTAAGCATTAAGAAAAAAATCTATAAAAAAAAAACATATATATATAATATAGAATATTTGAGGTAGTGGAATCTTCTATAAATTAAAATGGAGGAAAGAAGAATAGGAGTGTGCATGAGACGAATAGTGAAGTGTGAAAATGTAAGGAGAGAGAAAAAACGAGGAGTAAAAAGAATAGGGGTCTAGGAAAAGTACATCGTACTTCAATGGTGTTAAAACTTATTGATCAAGGTAAGTAAAAACTATGAGTCAGTTCTATGAACAAACTTGTGAATTATATATTCATTATTGGTCATTATATAATAGATCTAACTAAATCTTTCTTATTAATTTTGTTTTGGATTTATGGTTAATTGTTTAAATAATATTATTTTGCTTTGATGTTTAATTTTTTATTATTTTTCAATCTAGCATCTGCTTTCTAATTATTCAAATAACCCAAAATAATTACAATAGGCAAACTTATGTCCTTTTCTCATTACTCGATAAGTTGTGCATTCTTGTACAAATAACACTACTTTAAGTATGTCCTGATATCAAGTTGATGGAATTATGGAAATAGTGATGGTCAATTTGTATAATTAAAATACTCAATCAAAGATGTTTCGGTAATGAGATTGGTAGCAAAACTTGTTAAGGGACAGTACATCTAACGGTGATGGATGTAGTCCTTGGGGAGATACATATCTTGTAGCAAGAGACCACTAAGTCTTGTGAGAGGACAGCCCCAAATGATGATGGGGAGTAAAGGACGCATGACCCACTTTGTTGGAAAAATATCAAGTCTTTTGAGGCGATTTCCTGGTCAATAGATTCCTCCAACACAACAAACTTAAGCATTAAGAAAAAACCTATAAAAAAAATAAGCATATATATAATATAGAATATTTGTGGCAGTGGAGTCTTTTATAAATTGAAATGGAGGAAAGAAGAATAGGAGTGTGCATGAGACGAATAGTGAAGTATGAAAAGTGTAAGAAGGAGAGAGAAAAAACGAGGAGTAAAAAGAATAGGGGTCAGTACATCCAACAGTGATAGATGTAGTCCTTGGAGAGATGCGTATCCTGTAGCAGGAGACCACTAAGTCCTGTGAGAGGACAGCCCCAGATGATGATGGGGAGTAAAGGACGCATGACCCACTTAGGGGTAAAACCATGCATGCAGGTTATAGGATACTGTGAAGAATGAACAATGATAAATGTGAAAGTTTGAAATAAGACAAGATAAAGATGAAAAATGATGTTGTTGATAATTGCTTCATTATTTGGTATTCTCTTCATGTGATCATGGCTTATTATAATTCAATATGAGAATGATTTTTCTGGTAATTGTTTTGATTTCAATATGTGTTGATATCCATGACACTTGATGAACATTCATTTCTACATACCAAATGTCTTTTTGTTTATTGTTACACCCATTATTATCAGATGAATGTTATTTTTGTATTAATACTTGCTTATGGTAATCTACTCATTTGTTCACACTACTGACACTGGATCTTCCACTTACTGAGTTGTTTAACTCATCCAGTTAATTGATATATCAAATATCACTAGTTATGAAGAATGACTGAATGAATGATCCCAAAACAGGATATGATAGTGATAGAAGCCTCAATGAGCTAGTGGGGTAGCTGTAGGAGAAACAATGAGCTATAAAAATGAAGTTTTTACCATTTCTTGATTTTCTTAGAAGAGGAAATGATTAGAGATGATTTTTTAAGAATGAGATGAGTAATGTTGTTTTCCTCCATTGTAATATTTTTATCAATATTCCAAATTGATTTTCGGACCNCCACACAAAGCAATGGTACTGACTTTCATTTCGGCCTTTCTCCCGCGTTGCCTCTGTAAATTTTCTCTCTTGCCCATCGCCCATCAACCCTGTGAGCCCAACGATCATCTCCAATCTTATCTTTGGACCACAGCTCCATCTCCGACCTCGTCTCTGTGCTCATCTCTGTACATTTTTTTTCCTCCCAGACCCACCATTTCTCCCACCCAAAGCCACCATTTCCCTGTCCATAGCCCCACCAGTTCATGTTCCCCCCTTAACCATCTCTCCAACGGAATCTCCAAGGTAATGAAATTATTTTTTGTTCATCTCAATTTCTTTCCCTTGTAGTAGACTAGAGATGACGAAATGTTGTAATTTTTTATTTGTTCGTTTTGTTTGGAATTTTTTTTTTCGAGCTATGTTGTTATTATTCTTGCTTATTGTACTATGGAAGGGAATGAAAATTGAATGCTGGAGACATTTGTGAAAAAAGGGATTGCAGTTGAAATGTTTGTGAAAATGCTTGTGATAAGTGAAGTTCCTGTTAAATGGAATGGTCTCTCGGTTTGACATGCAGCACCAAATATTCAATAGATGTCATAATGCTTATTTCATTATATATTCATCTCTAGTTCTCGTATTACAAATATTTTTATAAAATTTTGTTTTAATATCCTTGTTTCACATGTTGTATATTTGTAGATAATTTGAATGTTGCAATGGATGCCGACATACAATTTTCAAATAATGAGTGTGATAAGGTTGGAATTGATAAGGAGATTGGAGATGATGAAAGTATTGAAGAACCTAAGGTTGGAATACAATTTTCATATGTAGAATAATCGCATGCTTACTATATGAAGTATGGTAAAAAGAAGGGGTTTGGGGTATCCAAAAGGAATATTAGACAGGATGACGATGGGATGGTAAGATGGTTTTACTTGGCAAGCGGTTAAAGAATGTGTTTTAGGCCAAACACTCAGAGTACAACTATGTATGAATCATTCGGGGATGTGATTACATTTGATACAATATATCTGACTAATACGTATAAAATGTCTTTTGCACCGTTTGTGTGTTTGAACCACCATGGGTAGTCAATCCTACTCAGATTCAGATCG
>QEOT01003152.1:29983-73507 GCA_003123785.1 Pterocarya stenoptera
AACGTGGCCCAAACGAGACCACTCACCTGGTTGCCATGGGAGTGCCACCTCCAGCCCTCCTTCATTTATTTATTTATTTATTATAAATAAATAATTATAAATTTTTTTTTGCTTTTCTATTTTAAAACTTGGATGTTTGGACTTATTATGTCAATTTAATTAGTTTTATGCTTTTCTTATTTCTCCTACAAGTCTATCATTCTCGGGACATGTCACATGCAATATGCCATGGGAGATCGAGGAAGACCTAAGATGTAGATTGAGGGAAGAATATCCAAGTTTTTGTAGAATTTTTGAGGTTTTTTTTATGGTGTCACATGCATCATTTCTTGTTCTTTATATGTAAAGGAGAAATTAGATGAAATGTGTAAAAGTGTTGATCCTACTTTATATATTATGACATTAAACATGAGGCTCAAGTATGAGAAAATTTGAATATTTGAGTAGGATTAACATTTTGCTATATATTGTTATTGCTTTTTACCTGTAGTACAAAATTGATGAAATGGTGTATGGGTTGGAAAATACTAGCGGGAATGGATGAGGCAGATCAACTTGTGTTAACAGTTAAAGACACCATCAATAGGTTATATAATGAGTTGGCTGCATTCATGGTGTTTAATATAGGGGTTCCACCATCTACCATATCGCCTACTCTTAAAAGCAGTAAGCAGAAAAAAGTTTAAGTGGGATATGAGGTTTGACAATACATGAGCTTTGGAAGAGTTTAAATGGTCAATCGAACTTGGAAATATACTTGTCGGCAAAGTTACCCCCATATGTCGAGGAATTTGACATTTTAGATTGATGGAATACAAATATCATCAAGTGTCCTGTCTTTGGAAAGAAAGTTAGTAGTATTTTTACCATCCCTATTTCTACCATAGTCTCAAAGTCCGCATATAGTTCTGAGGGTGCATATTTGATCAATTTAAGAGTTTGCTGTCTTCTAACATTATGGAAGCTTTATTACATTCATAATTGGATTAAAGAAAAGTCAATTCAAGATTTAGGAGATGGTGACTTTTGCAAAGAGCTACGAATAAGAGGATGTTGATTGGAAGCGCTTGCTTATATAGATTGTTTTATATTTATTTGACAAACTTAATTTTGATTTCAATTGTTGTAGCGACAAGTTCCGGAAAATAGACTCAATCTCAATCTATTTCAACCACACATTAATATTTGATACACCATTGGCTTGTTAATTTATTTTTTATAATTTGTAATTAAGTTGTTTTTTTTTTTTCCTAATTGAAGCCCTTTTCTTTTCGAGACACATATTCTCATTTTCATCCTTTTTTTTTTTTTTAGATTTTATTAAACTCTAGAGTTAAAGGGATTAAATTTGTCAAATGGATTTGTTAAAAGCATTTCCTTGAGCAGTGAACGGCGGGGTGGCTGGCTGCCCTGGCTGCTGAGGGCGGGTAGCAGGCCTAGTTCCAAGCATTTCTAAGAAAATAAACAAGGATAAATATCCCTAACAAGTATTTGTTGTTCTTTTATTTTCCCCCATTATGTTGGATAAACGTCCACCTCTCTAAGCATTAGTAAAGCCTTTTAGTTTTATTAATGCATATGATTTTCTACAAAATTCACGCTTTTCAATTTTCAACCAATGTTATCAAATTTTAAGAAAGTTAAAGAACTTGTAAATGAACTCTTGATGCATAAAATTACTTTGTCGCACTACAGAAAGCTTTTGATTCCTCTCTACTTGAACAAAGTTTGTGGAGTTTTTTTTTTTTTTTCATCAATTACAAAATAAGGTAAGAAAAGTTCATCAATAACAAAATAAGGTAAGAAAAGTAGGAAGGGAAAATACCAATACCAAGTTTCAAAAATCAAGGTGCTAACATTGACACTCTTTAAGCCCATTTGGATGTTGAGATAAGTTGAGTTTTTTAGAAATAGTAATGAGTTGAGATAGTAGAATGAGTTTTATAGAGCCCACCTAAGATTAATTTAGATGTGTTTTAATGTTAATATGAGTTTAGATGTATTTATAAAAAATTAAAAAAGATCATAGATTTCACGTGTAAAGAAATGTTAAGTTGAAAAAAGTTGTAAGTCTCACGTGTAAAGAGGTGTTGAGTTGAAAAAAGTTATAGATCCCACGTGTAAAGATGTATTGAGTTTAGTGATGTTTGATGATTTGAAAGTTGTGTGTTTGAATGTTAGGATATGTCTGAAACAAAACTCAACTAAGATGAGCTAAACTCATTAAAGGATCCAAACGAAGCCTTAAAAGTTACTGTTTATTACATAATAGTTTAAAGTGCTCAACTATTTAAGAACTTTACCTATTCTTCACTAATTATGCTACCAAAACCTCCTCTCCAAAGATTGCCGTATATCTTATGAACGTATCATCAAATACAGTATTTTACTCAAAAATTAACCCTAGATTTGAAAATGGCAGCTTGCAATTTCAAACCCTTTCATGAAAACATATAATTAAAATACAGCAAACTCATGGAGAAGATAGATGGAAAAAAAAAAAAAAAAAATAGCTATGAGGTTTCTTCAGAAGCAGTTACCATCGATGCCAAGTCCAACTCTTCATCAGAGTCAAGAACATCTTCATAGTCATAATAGGCATTCGCCTGCGTTAGATCATATATTCAGAGCACATTTATTATGCTAAATCAAAAGAGAGCAAGCTAGGAATCAGTACCACTGGGAATAAAATAATTATTCTTACTCATTCATTTAGCTTTAACATGGAATAACACTTGTAATTACTCTATTATATTCATATATTAATTTTCCATATAAATTTGAAAGAGTAAATATCAACAAATGCATAACAAAATATACTACAATACAAATATAATATTATATAAGGATAAACTTATATTATACAATACAGATATAATATTACACCTAATCTATTCTAGGTTTTAATCCGCATACCTAAATCTTGACAAAGAAAACAAAAACATTCTGCTATGATAAGGTAAAAATGATCAACCAAATATGTGATAAATGAGCAAAAGTGTCCAATTATGATGGAGCCTTGCTGCTTTCTTTTATCCCTATATGTGTAGGAAACATTTGCAGACCCAAAATCATCCTTACTTTTCTTTTCTATTCTATAAATGAGTAATATCCAATACCTGCGGTCTAGGAGAAATTGCTTCAAAGGTATGAAATTTTGGATGATCAAAATTAGGGGCTTCCAGAACAATGTATGCCCCCTTATTTTTGTACCTCTTCTCTGTTGCCTGCATGGTATACAAGACAAATGTGGGACAGATTACAAATGCTGTAGCAAACAATCTGAAAGACTTAAATTGTGTTATTGCAAACATTCTGTAATTGGCATAAACCATTCTTCCTTATTATGATTCCAGATTCCAGTCAACCCAAAGACAAACCTAGTGAGTTGGAATTCCTTCATGCCAACGTTTAAACAAAACCAAGAAATTTAGGAATCATTCGGGAAAATTAACCAATCATAGCTGATCTGACAGGCATAACACCATGTTGTTCAACTCCCTTTCTCCCTGGTTAAAGATAATAATATTTTTTCATTATTGACCTTCTCCATTAATGAAGATGATAGTACCCACTAAACAGTTGGAGACTCCCTTTCACCATTTTGCAAGCTATCTAGATGTACATGCTAGGCAGTGAGATATTTTCTGCCTTGCAAAAAGTGAGAACAGTTTTCTATAGTTTATACCAGCAGTTCTGAATGTATTATCAGACAAAGATGTCCATTCACAATGATCAACTAACAATCACATCACAAAGTATTGCTGCATACTGATATTGTAGTTGCCTATTTAAGGAAGCCCAAAAGATAAAAAGATTCAACACAAATTTGATCTTAAACATTTAAAAGCCGAATAAGGGGAATAGGAATAAAGCATAATGCCACATGAAATTATAGGAATAATATCCAACTCAAATTCATAAAGATTTGTATTTGTATGTACAAGTTTATAAAAATAAGACCACAGAATTTGGGTGGGGGCCATTGTTTGTAATGGACTAATTGTCCACGTCTTTTTACTATCGTTTGTAAACTCTACTTAGGTATTTCTCATGTATACTCTGTGTATACTTGGGTTTTGCCTACTTTTATGAATAAAATACTTTGATTACCGATCAAAAAATAAAAAATAAAAAAAGACCACAGAATGCAAGAAGGTTTCGAATTCTGAATTTTCATATAAATGCGTAATTCCATTATATTTAAAGGCACACTCAACTATGAATATTATAGCTGGAAGAATATACTGTTTGCCTAAACTAATTATTGCTATTGCTAAATATGATTCCCCATTAGGCACCACCCTATACTATAAAATAGCTTAAATTTCATTCTAATTGCTTGACAATGCATCAAAATGTTTCATTACAAAAAAGGAGTTTGAGAATGCCATATCTTGTGATTATCATTAATTATATAAAAAATAAAAACTCCTGATTATCAAGAAACATAAATCTGATGTTCGCCAGTTTGCTTTCAACTATTTTTTTTTATAGGTAATCAAAGATATTGTACATATAGAAATAGGCAAAGCCTAGGTACACAGGAAGTATACATGACAAAAGCCTAACTAGAAGTTAGTTTGCTTTAAACTATATATTCATAGAGGTCGACAATCTACGTGTGGGTATATATTCACAATGATCAATCCCATCTTGATCAAGTTTCTGATCCCAGCCGCCAAAATAATTGATATAATAAAGGAAATGAAGACAATGTTTTACTCTCCACAGTAAACAGAAGCCCAAGTGATAATGAGATCCTGATCCCCTCCCAACATTTTGATGATTGCACAAGGAAGACTTCCCGTATGGAAAACAATTAGCTGTATATGCAATAGCAAAGAAATTTGTAGGTCAACAAAAGTTAAAACTTCCACTCAGGCTTGATAAAAAGTTAAAAAAAATATTGAAACCATCTTCAAGTAAAGACACTAGAAATGCATATAGATATAAAAGCATGAAATATACACTGGGCAACAACTAATATAACATTTCGATTCAATATAAACCTGAAATTGTGGGTAGTCTGGAGCACTAAACAGTGTAATCAGTTTCCCAGATTCCACAACATGATCTACAGTATAACCTTCTTCCATTCCTCCAAAGCCAGGCCTTTTTTCTCTTGCATCAGGGCCTTCATGTGATCTAATGATTAACTGGCACAAAAACAATAAATGATGATCCAAATTGTTTTTGCACTTTAGATACCAGTAAGTTCTGGTAAAGATAACTAACACAGACAGATAAGTTAACATGAAAACAAAAGCAAGTATAAAGAAAATCTTCAAAAGGTTTGAATTATGGAGTAACAACACAAAAAATAACCAGCTATTACATGATACTCCACTTTCAAAGAACAAGTTTGTTTATTTCAAAGCAATACAGAGCACAAAAACCATTTTGTGTGCATAACCTTCCAATAAAACACCATAACCATTGAAAAAAAAAAAAAAAAGGAATTGCCAAATGACTTCAGATCAAATGGCATATCCCTTCAGAAAAGAATTAATGGGCGGAGCAAAAAGTTGCAAGGTCAATCTCACAGATACAAGGGAATTTATTTACCAATCTAGATAAGAACATCAAAGAGTTATATTATAGTTTCATTCTTCATGAAATCAAAAGTGGCAAACTGCAGTTCCCTAGATCTGAAGCCATAATAATAATTACTGCAAGTCGATATAGATAACTAACACACTAATGAAATGGGAAAGTACAAGTCAAGAATATTAATGCTGTTAGGTACTTCTTTGTATTTATTGAAGAGAAATAAAGTGATAGATGTTAGAATGAACTATTTAGAAATATAGATAAACAATCAAAATACAACTTGCCCATGATGAGGGACATTACAATGTTAGCCATGTCAGCTTTAGGTTTAAATCAGAATAATGATATCACCTTCAGATTGAACCTTTTGAGGAAGTCTTCGGTGCAATCGGGACCCCACAATAGTCCAATGCCTCGCTCATTATTTGGAGAAAGACCGGGCTTCGTTGATGGGTCTGACCATAGCACATCACCAGGAATTAGATTCAAGCCTTCCCATGGAGGATCAAGAACTGACCTTCGAGCCTTAGATAATTCTTCCAAAGAACCCAGTGCTAAAGGCTTCGGTTCAGAGTTGAAACTTAATCTACGATTCTTCTTCCCTTTTGATCTCTTGGATGGGGTCATAGAAACACTACGGAAAAGCCCTCCATGAGCGGTATATACACGTCCAGCTATAATAGAAGCCAAAGGAAGACCTTCAAAGCATCCCAAACATTTCCGATAGACATGCTTACCTTTATCTCCATACTTCGTCAACACTTCCTTCTCAAAGCCATAGACAGAGGTGCAATACTTGGATTCATGATTTCCACGAAGAAGATATACTCTATGTGGCATAAAGACCTAGGCAGAGCATCATCCCATAATATACAATCTGATTAATAACTATATATTGATACCTTTTAAATAAAAGCACGTTACATAATTTATGATAAATGCAAGGACAGTTCATTGTTGGGAACAGAGTTCGATCCTACAATATCTAACCCATCAAACTAAGGTCAATTCATTGGAGAAAGTCGGCAGTGCACAACCTTTATACACCATATTCCCATACAGTTTTTTATGTTAAAAAAAATCAACAAAAGATTGAAAATCATGCACATTTATTTGCCACTTTATTTCTCAGACGAACCGATTAAATAGTCGAATTATAGAACGCCACCAGAGTAAAGCACCAAACAAACAAAAACCAAAAAAATAAGTACATGGAATCCTATAAATCAGAACTATATCACTTTAAACGAATTAAGAATCAGTAAAGGAATTGCGTGGATTTAGAAATAACAACTTAGAAAAGGAAGAAATTAGAAGCAGACAACTTGGCAATTATCTGAAAGCATTCAACAAGAGCCACCTGATTTGATACGGAAGTGGAGCTTGGCAAAGATGAGAAATTCAAGCATATTTCAGATACTTGTTATATAAATAGATATACCTTCATTGCCAACAAAATAAGGAAGGTCTCGAGGCCCCAAGCGCCTCTGTCGACATAATCACCGTTGAAGACGAAGAAGCGATTTTCAGAGGGGAATCCAGCGTCTTGGAGAAGAAAGAGAAGATCATGCAACTGGCCGTGAAGGTCCCCCACGACCACGACGGAGGCAGCGGCGGCGGCGGCGGCGGCACTGGATTCGTGGTCAGGGTCTATTGTGAGGCAGTTGGGCTCCTTGTGGAGGATCTTGGACGCGGTGAGAACCAAAGAGTCAAAGACCGGAACGGGAAGGACGGAGGGAAAATCGGTCGGAGGTAGATCCTTGGATGACCGATCAAAGACGGACATGAGATTCCGGATCCAATCTAGATCCACCTTGCCATCGGAAGGCCACGTTAGTGGTGTCCGTATCGGATTCGTATCGGAGAAATCTCGGCCTCCTCCATCAGGGTTCGCATGTAATAACCACATTTCAACCAGGACAAGTAAAAATAACAAGGATATGAAAATCAAACAATTAATGAAATAATAAGGCGCACATTTTCGTGCTTCAGAGAAGGCTGACTTTCCAGATTTTATTCAAACTAACACACTGCTTTAATCCATTTTCCCGAGACAACAACATGGCGACAAGATGCCCCAGCTCAGCCAAAATCCAGGACCTACACAACTAAATTCCTAGTCACGCCAGTAAGCAGTTGATCATACAATATAGGAAGGAAAACTAGTTCGCGTATTTTATTTTATTTTATTTTATTTTTTTCAATTTTGTATGAATACAAACTAGCTATAAAATGATGAGAAAGTGTAAAAAAAAAATGAAGAAAAGTGAAAAGAAATTAAAAGACAATGGTAGGGGTGGAAGAAAAAATTGAAAATAAAATCGAACTGATAGGTTTGGTCTGATTTACAATTGATTGAAAATTGATTCAGTTCTAATTTTCATGTTTTTTTACAGACCGAACCAAACATATATATTTTTAATTTTTTATATTATATATATTATAAAATTAATATAACATGGCAGTTTAATCTAATTATTTATGCTTTCTTGATATAAACTTACTCATACACATGAATATTAATATTAAGTTAGTAATATGTCATTATTTATCCTTATATATTAAGTTACATACTTACATATATAATATGATATAAGTATAAAAACACACTTTATATATATATAATATATATCCAGGATAAATAAATTTTGGATAAGTACATTTTATACTTTTTTTTTGTATAACTTTTTCATTTCGGTAAGAACAAAAACTAGCCCAAAACCGAATCACACATATAAAATCGAACCAAAATTAAAAAAAATTGAAAGTTTCGGTTTTTTAAATGAATTGGTCTGTATCGATTTTTAGAATCCCAAAATCAACTTTGACTAGTTTAGCTCCAAAATATATCTTGAACCGAACTGAAGCTCTTACACTCCAAGACATTAGTATGATTTGGTCACTGTACCTGTTGATGTCGTGTTTTGCATACTTGGGCCACATTCTTCAGTCTGCATTCGAGATGACCATCTACAATCCCTGAAACATGAAAGGAGAAACATTAGAAGGGGGTACCATTAGGTCCGTTGATCCTCCGATACTAAAGTCAGTGATTTGAGTGTAGGAAGGTGAAGAAGATTGCAGAATAAATATTAGATTACCTGTTTCTTGATGTCGACTTCTTTATTTATAGAGATTGGCCGGGTCTTTCGTATTATGGTGCCCCATATTCGTAGGAGATCAGGCTTCTCAAATATCCTTGATACCGAGCCAATTAATCTGACACGTTCTACCGGGCCAGCTCGTACTTGTAATCTCCGTGGGCCATTCGGGATCACGTGCCTTAGAGGTGATTGGCTGCTTTCCCTGGATTGCTTTAAATGTTTAGCCGCCCTCCTTTTAGGTTGTATTTAATGCGGCGTTCTTTCTGCCGAACAAACATTAAATGCAGTGGCCATTTTGGCTTAACTGTACTTAAGTGGCTTAATCTCCCATCACCGTAGGGTTAACATGTCTTGTCACACATTTCCCTGACCTGCTGTCAATACTACTTTATGAATGAATTAGTTAGGGCCTCGGGCCTCCGTAGGTACCGATAACTGTACCTGGGCTTCGGCTCATTTTAACATTCGGTTTGGCATTGGGCCTTACTTGCCGGGTTCTTCTTCATGGTGATTTTCTCCCCCCATAATACCTCACTAATTTTTAGCACACGTATGGGCTAGAAATTTTATTTTATCCAATTAATAATTAGTGCTGCTTTCATTAATGAGGATTTGATTTTATTTCATGCACGTGGGAAGAGGGCATATCAAACATTGCTGCGCCTTTTCGGGTTCCAGACGCTGCTTCGTATTTCACGTTCCTGTCATTCGGTATTTATTCCCGCTTCCTCTCTCATTTCTTTCTTTCCGCCTTCTCTTTCGTCTTCATCTTCCTCTCTGCCTTCGTCTTCGTCTTCCTCTCTGCCTTCGTCTTCCTTGCCGTCCTTAGGCTAAAACCCTTACCCTTTTTTTCTCTCCTTACAACATTCCACTGGCTTTGTCTAGCGAAACTAATCCTCGATACAACTACTTTGCCGGGAGGGGTTGGAGGTCGAGCATGTCCAAGATGGACCTACGAAGATTTTGCAAAGCTTATCCCCTCCCCGACGAGACTTCCATCGAAGTTCCTCCTCCCCGTGCTACACTGCTGGACGAAGATGGTTTGGCTCCTCTAGTGGCTCTCTTTCCACAAATGTTTGACATTGGGTTACGCTTACCCATATGTCGCCCCGTTCGTGACATTCTAGATTTTCTGCAACTTGCACCGACCCAACTTCACCCAAACGCTTAGCGTTTGGTTCTGGGTAGTTGTGTGGCGTTTCGTATCGCCTTGACTGGTCGAGACGACTATCCCGACCTTACGGCTCGGGAGTTCTTTTCTGTTTACCGAATCAACCATCTCAACGGTAACCTCTGCAGCTTTCAATCTCCTTCCGCAGACAGATGCTTTGCTTATTTGGAGAAGAAGTATTCGTCTCCGAATGAGTGGTTTTGACGTTTCTTCTTCATTAGAGGATCCGGGTGGGAACGCCCAAAAGAAGAGGAAGAATACAAAGAGTTTCTCATTTCGTCAGTCTGGGGGAAGGTGCCTAACTCTAGATCTTTCTCTATTGATTTATCAAAGAGGGAGAGATCTAGAGTTTCAGCAGTCATATCTTGGGTGGTGGCCCATCCCTCTCTGGCCGAAACTGATTCCCTACTGAACGACGACTACATTCAACGATATCTAGTCGTCCCCCTTCGCAACCATGTACTGGGTCGGGATTTCTTAGCCGACCACCCTTCCCCCACTGAGATTGGTCAGGCCGAGCGACCCAGTGTTGAGGGGAGGGCTTTGTCCTCCTCCCGAGCTGTTCCTACCGAGGGCGTTTCGGGAACCCCCCTCAACTTACCGCGCCGCGCACCTTTCCCGGGCGAAAAAGGGGTCCCGGGCAGGCAAGTTTAGAGGGCACTTCTCGTCCTCCCACCAAGAAAAATAGGGCCGAACGGTCTGGCTCGGGGGATCGCCCAACTGGGGTAACCCAAGTTAGGGGGTCTTCACAAAGTTCCGAGGGGGTTAAGGTGGCACAAGCCACATCTGGCCCTTCGTTGTCCGCCCCTTCAAGAGGTTTGTTCAGTCGATCCGACAGTGTTTTCCTTTTTCCTTCTCTTTTTCTAGTTGGAGTAGTAAATGACGAAATTTGCTCTACTTCTTTTCAGGTTTCCTTATGGAAGAGGAAGCACACATAGACGTCGACTTCCTCTTCTCCTCAGTTTTTGACCACCCGATTCCTTGGGGTTCGGATTCGGCCCCAATGGGCTTCCCATCTTTTGAAGAGGTTTTATTTCAAGAAGAGGCAGGACCTGGCCCGGGTCCGATTTCACCTACGGAAGAGCCGGTTGGAGTCAAAGTTCCCCTAGTGGGGCAGATTCCAGGACCGGTCTCCCTTCCTATTGCTGCTGAGGTTCCTTCTACTTCTGGGATCTCAGACCAACTTGTTCCTGAGAGTCTTTGCCCCGAGGGGACTTCAGGACTTGGCTCGACTTCGGGCTTGTTTCCTTCTTCGTTCGTAGAGCTCACTCCGGACTCTCATCCTTTGGGGGTAGTTTTTCCTTTCTTTCTTCTCTCTTTCCTTCCTTCTTCTTTTGCTCTCTCTCTCTATTTTATCTTACTGTTACCGGTCAGTTTCAGGTGTCCCCGAACCTGTTGGAGGAACCTTCTTCCCCACTGGGTGGCAGTGAGTCAGCGGTCGTGGCGGAGGACATTATTAGTCATGCAAATGACTTGCCTGGCCCGGGGATCATTCACGATGGAGATCTGTCTTCAGCCGAAGAACCAACGAGTCTTCCATTCTTCCCTCAACAGGAGGTTACCACTGCTGTTTTTGCCGAGCGGGAAAGTGGCTGGGCATCATCCTCTTGCCCGAGTCTGTTGTTGTTACCTCCAGAGGAGGAGGCGCCCTCTGCTGCCGAGCTAGAAGGGGAATCGAGTTACCAAAGGACTCGTTCCGAGGCTCAGGCCCGGAAGTTCAGACCCTTGTTTGCCCAGGTCAATATATTATTTTATCATCATTGTCTTTGTATTTTATTGAGGAGTCTAATTCTACGTGGATTTTCCAGGCTGCTGATCAACTAGCTGACATGGTTTCCCGAGAAAGGGAAGCTTTGGAGAACGAGTTGAAAAATCAGAGGCTCCTGAATGGATTATTGCTTCTTCAGGAGGGGAAGCTAGAGGCTGATCTCCGAGCGACCGAGGCGAGGAATACAACCTTGGCAAACATGAATGCTTTCCTCATCGAGCGGCTTCCCGCTAAGCAGAAGGAGACTGAAAAACTGGCTCGCAGAATTGTGGTTATGGCTCTCGACATCAAGCTTAAGGATAAGGAGTCCAAACTGCAGAGTTTGGAAGGAGAACGGATTAAAAGGCAGGTATCCTCCTTGACCGAGGAACTAGAATCCGCTCGGAAAGAACTCGAGGGTCGACGGGCATATGCCAATCTTCTCTTCTCCGAGGGGATAAGAGCCCGGGCCGAAACTGAAAGGTTAGAGTGCAAGATAGAATCACTCCAAGAACAACTTCGGCAAAACAATGAGTCTTTTGAAAAAGTGTCTCAAGAAAAGAGAAAGGCCATCAACGTTCAACAGGCCTTATACAGACACTTCATGGCTCAGAACAGGACGTCGAAAAGATAAGGATTTCCACTAGGAACAACATTCTTCAACTGCAACGTTCCTTAAAAACCTTGCTTCTTCACAACTCGAGAGAGCCTCTGCCCTGCGTGATTAGTCGTGGATGTTTGGGTACAAAGAGGGGCTCGAGCATCTTAAGGAGTTGATACTTGAATCTCCTGGGCTAGATCTCCGATCTCTAGATCTTAGAACCCTTAAGCCGGGCAGGCCGGCCTATGAGGAGATGCTCAGTTGGAGTGTTGACAATCTGCCTCTCCCTTCCCATAAGAAGGCCCATAATTGTAATTTAACATAAATTTTGTATATTTTTATTCTACTGTCATTATTGTGCCGTTTGTGTAATGAACGAAGATCAAATTTGAATACCTTGATTATTGCAGTCGTTTGTACCTTGAGTTTTTTTTGTTGATTAGAATTCGAAGTGTGGCGAACCGTACGGTTTCCCAGAGTTGACCGGTCTTCATATAGTTGTGCTATGTAGGTAAACTGTCGGCCTGTTTTACGGCTGCCTTAGTCACGTTTCACCTTTTCATTCGTTGTATGCTTATTCATTCGTCAGTACTAAGAATACGTGGTCGACTAGGGGAAGTTTGGGAATGACGTGTTCGGTCAGGATGACCTAGGAGGTCGTGACCTTCGGAAGTTTCTTCTATTATAAATGTGGGCTCGAGGAGTCATGTTTCCTTCACCCATTCCTTTTCAGATAATCTTGGATGGGATACTTCTTTTTCGATTCTAACTTTAGATGGATTCTCGATTCTGGGAGAATGGAACAACGTATTATGCTTCAGCTTGCCCTTGCCTTTTTGCTTATCTCGCCTTACTTGGCCTTGCCTCTTTGCTTACGGTGGTTAACCTCCTAAGCAAAGAGACCGGAACTCTCTGCCTCCGGGTTCTGGTCTTCGGTGAAGATTAGAGGATGGCGCAACAGAGGGACTCGGGGTGGCTCTGGGTCGTAAGCTGGTCCACAGTGGAGATCAACTCCCTGGAATCAGCTCCTTCCCTCCTGTGTTTTCCTCTGTTGATTTTGAACCTCAATCAGCGCTCAGACGTTGATTGGGGTTCCATTGGACGCCGGTTTTCCTGATCCTCCCCAACTCTGTTGGGAGGGGAAAGGGATCTTCCAAGTGAAGGCTCGGTCTGTTCAGGCGATTCTGCTTCGGACAGATCCTAGACTTCCCACACTCCACTTTAGCCAGGATCTCACCTTGTTTTGTAGTTGAGCCTAACTTGGTCCTTTACTTGTAGGGTTTTCCCCTGACGTTTTGCTGTTTCAAGATGTAAATTTTGTCCTGTAACCCTTTGTTTACATAATAACAAATAGTTCAACTTATCTGTTTTTCTTTTAATAGTCGTTTTTATCTTTGCTTCTAGACGAGCTGGTGCAGTTCTTTGTATTCTGCACCATAGCACGAAGCTCGGCAGAGTGCCAGTAGTTCGCTTGGGGACACGCTTGGTGGAGTCCTGTGGGAGCATGGCGACCCGCTCGGCGAGGTGCCAGGACTACTGGAGACGTGCGTTGAGAATAGCCAGCGGGCCGAGTGACGGCTCGGTACCCGTGCTTATGACTTCGTGGGCTGGCAGGGGCCAACGTGTTCGGTTCTGCACCATAGCACGAAGCTCGGCAGAGTCCCAGTAGTTCGCTTGGCGACACGCTCGGTGGAGTCCCGTAGGAGCACAGCGACCCGCTCGGCAAGGTCCCAGGACAACTGGAGACGTGCGTTGAGAATAGCCAGCGAGCCGACCGACGGCTCGGTACCCATGCTTATGACTTCGTGGGCTGGCAGGGGCCAACGCGTTCGGTTCTGCACCATAGCACGAAGCTCGGCAGAGTCCCAATAGTTCGCTTGGCGACACGCTCGATGAAGTCCTGTGGGAGCACGGCGACCCGCTCGGCGAGGTCCCAGGACTACTGGAGACGTGCGTTGAGAATAGCCAGCGGGCTGAGCGATGGCTCGATACCCGTGCTTATGACTTCGGTTCTGCCAGATGTGTTTGAGGGTCTGGCAGTTCTTGATTGTTTGTCTTCGTAGTTTGCACATGTTCTTTTCGACCTGTTTGATAATACACATGAAAGCAACACTTGGAGATTAGTTTTTCATAATTCTCATTTCAAGTAGTAATTTTTACAAACTACTGAGTTTCTGATCGGCTTCCTTTTTACACAAAGTACTTCTTTAATCGCTCGGCGTTCCATGGGTGGGGTAGCTCTAGTTCCTCGTGATCTTTAAATCTATAAGAACCAGGCCTTCCGGTTGATGGCACGATATAGGGTCCTTCCCATTTAGGACCTAGCTTTCCTTCGCTCTGTGTGGTGACTTCAGTTTGTTTTAGAACCATATCCCCTATTTTGAAGTTACGAACCCGGACCTGTTTATTGAGTACCGCTCGACCGTTCGCTTGTTTTCCACGATCCGAATTACTGCTTCTGATCTCCTTCCTTCCAAGAAATCTAAATTCTCCTTTAGGCTTTCATCATTGCTATTTGAGTCAAAATGTTGTACACGGTATGTTGGCACTGTTACTTTGGCCGGAATCATGGCTTTCGTCCCATAAACCAGGGAGAACGGAGTTTCTTCGATCGGGGTTCTTACTGATGTACGATATGCCCACAGTGTACTGGAAAGTTCTTCAGCCCACTCCCCCTTTTGATTTCCCAGCCTCTTCTTCAAAATGTTAAGTATTGTCTTGTTGGTGGCTTCTACCTGTCCGTTGGCTTGGGGGTGCTCAGGAGATGAGTATTTTGTCTTGATCTTAAGTTCTACACACCAATCCCGATAATGTGAGCAGTCAAACTGCTTTCCATTGTCCATCACGAAGCTTTCGGAAATCCCGAAACGGCAGATTATGGATTTCCACAAGAAATTGGTAATTGCCTGAGCTATGATTGTGGCCAATGCTTCCGCTTCCACCCATTTTGTGAAATAATCAACCGCGACCACCATAAACTTTACTCCTCCCTTGCCTGTGGGCAATGGACCAACGAGATCCAGTCCCCACTGGGTGAAGGGCCATGGGGAAGTAACTGAGGTTAGTTTCTCAGGGGGACATCGTGGGATTGGGGCGTATTGCTGGCACTTCAGACATTTTTTGGCGTATTCATCCACGTCTTTGTGAGAATTTTGGCCAGTAGTACCCCGCCCGGGCCACCAGTGTTGCTAATGTTCTTCCGCCAGAGTGATTCCCACAAATCCCCTCGTGCATTTCGGCCAAGATCTCTTGGACTTGCTCGGAAGAAACGCATCGTAACAGAGGCTCAGCATACCCTCTTTTGTATAGAATTCCTTCTACCAAGGTAAACCGAGCAGCTTGATTTCTTACTCTTATGGCCTCCTCTTGACCTTCTGGAAGGACTCCCTCTTGAAGGAACTTTAGGATATCCGTCACCCATTCTGGAGGTTGAGCAACTTATATTGTAGATAATCAGATTCCCACTGCGGCCACATCAACCGTTCGGATTACCACGTGATCGGGAAGTGGAACCTCCCCTTGCCCTGAAGCAGCTTTGGCTAATCGGTCTGCTTCCCAATTTTCTCCTCATGGAATTTGGTGAATAGATGAGAATTGGAAAAGATCCCATTCTTCCCCTACTCTTTGAAGATATCTCTTTAAATTTTCTCCTTTTGTAAGGTACTACCCGTTTACTTGGCCCACCACTATCTGGGAATCTGCTTTTACTTCCACCTTTGTTGCACCTAGCGATCTGGTGATCATTAATCCTGACAAAAGCGCCTCATATTCAGCTTCGTTGTTGGTAACTTTGAATCCCAGCTTGACTGCATAGTCGAGCTGTTCCCCGGACTCTGTTACAATATGTATTCCTGCTCCTCCTCCAGTTCGGCAGGAGGAACCATTAACATAAACCTGCCAAGGTCTGCCCGGAGATAAGGTGACCATTTCTTCTGGGAAGTTTGTAAATTCAACCACGAAGTCTGCTAATATCTGTCCCTTGATCGCAGTACGCGGGAGATACTCGATCTCAAACTCACTTAACTCGATAGCCCATTTAGTCATCCGGCCGGATACATCAGGTTTCTGTAACACCTTTCTCAGGGGAACATCTGTCCGTACTTTCATGGGATGAGCTTGAAAATAAGGCCTTAAGCGCCTGGCAGCAATTACTAAGGCAAACGCCAGTATTTCGATTCGGGGAGACCTGGCTTCTGCTCCTCGAAATGCTCTACTTATGTAATAAATGGAACATGGGACTTTATTCTCTTCATGAGTCAAGGTGGCGGATACTGCATGCTGGGACACAGCCAGGTAAACAGTTAAATCTTCCCCTGGCGTAGTCTGGCTGAGTAATGGTGGATGGGAAATATATTCTTTTAGTTCGCCAAAGGCTTTGCTGCATTCTTCATTCCATTCTTGCGCTTTTCGTAAGACTTTGAAAAAGGGGTGACTTCGATCAGTTGATTTTGCTATGAAGCGGCTCAGGGCGGCTATCTTTCCCACTAGTTTCTGAACTTCGTTGATTGTGCGAGGTGGTTGCATTTCTATTATGGCTTTGACTTTCTCAGGATTAGCTTCGATCCCTCGCTCCAAAACCATGAACCCCAAGAACTTCCCCGACTCGACTCCAAAAACACATTTCTCGGGATTGAGCTTCATGTTATACTTCCTTAAGACTGCGAATGCTTCGCGGAGATCGTCGAAATGTTGTTCTGCCTTCTTGCTCTTGACTAGGAGGTCATCCACGTATACCTCCATGTTCCTCCCGATTTGATCTTTAAACATTCAGTTCACGAGCCGCTGATAGGCTGCGCTCGCATTTTTCAGACTGAACGGCATTGCTTTGTAGCAGTAAAGTCCTCGATCCGTGATGAAGGCCGTTTTTTCTTCATCGTCAAGACTTATTCGGATTTGGTTTTACCCAGAGTATGCATCCATAAAGCTGAGTAAAGTATGCCCAGCTGTCGAATCTACTATCAAATCTATTATCGGGAGGGGAAAACTATCTTTGGCGCAAGCTTTGTTCAAGTCTGTGAAGTCTATACACATTCTCCACTTTCTGTTCGCCATTTTGACCAATACCACATTGGAGAGCCATTCGGGATAATGGACTTCCCGAATGAACCCGGCCGTTAATAGCCGCTCTACCTCTTCAGCGATTGCCGCATACTTTTCTGCACTGAAGTTCAGATGTTTTTGTTTCACTTTTCTTGCCTCTGGTCTTACACTGAGGCGGTGTTCTATCACCTTTCTATTAATGCCGGGCATCTCTTCATGGCTCTAAGCGAACACGTCTCGATGCTCGGTTAGTAATTTTCTCATAGTTTCAGCCAGCTCGTTAGTCATTCTGGATCTTATGCGCACAGTCTTTTTTGGTTCTTTGGGATCTACTGATATCAGGATTGTTGGTTCGTTGGGCTCTGCCTGCCTCAAGGTTTCTTCGTCCCTTACTTCTTTATCCATCTCCGTTAGCCTCGGTGGGGGTGGCGAGTCTATTTTGCCTTCTTCTTGGTCAATGGTTTGTACCGGAGTCGCTTTAGTCTTCATCTCTCGAACGTAGCATTCTCTTGTTGTCTGCTATTCGCCTCGTATCTCCCCTATTCCGAAAGGAGTAGGAAATTTGATTTTCAAATGGTAAGTGGAGATTGCAGCTTTCATCTGGTTCAAGTATGGACGACCAAGAATAGCGTTGTATGAGGTGGGGGCCTTTAATATTAAGAAATCCACCATGAGGGACGATATCTTGGGAGCTGTTCCCACCAGTACAGATAGGGTTATTGCTCCAACTAGTTGGATCGTGTCACCGGTGAAGCTCCTGAGAGGGGTGGGAGCCGGTCGTAACCGCTCGGGTGCGATTCCCATTTTAGAGAATGCTTCCCAGAAGAGGACATTGGCGGAGCTGCCATTGTCGATGAGGACCCTTCTGGTTCGGTAGTTTGCAATTTGGGCCGTTATTACTAACGTGTCGTCATGTGTTCTCAGCACTCCTTCCCCATCTTGCTTGCTGAATGTCATCCGGTATTCTTTCTTCGGCTGCGCGTCATGTCGTGACGGTTTGTATGTTGAGAACACTTCGCCATATGTAGCTCTTCTTGCATAGGCCCTTCTTGCTGACGATGTAGTTCCTTCGGCATAGCCCCCCGCTATGGTTTTTATCTCACCTATCGGGGGCTCTTCTCTACGCGAGCTTCTCGGATATGAACTCCTTTGGTCCCGGTCGGCGATCCTCCCCTGGTCAGAGCTTTCCCCATTTCTTCTTGCAGGGTTTCGACTCCTGTAATTCGGGCTATGGCTTCTACGCGGCGTACGTTGACTTCCTGGGACATGGTGTCGATCTCGGCTTCCTTGCTGGTACGAAAGGATGTTCTTCTGGTAGTCACCATATTGTTCGTCTTGATCTTTTGGCCGTCTCGAGTTCTTCAGAAATTCTCTCCTTGAGGTACAATCTTGTGTGTCATGTCCCCAGCTCCTGTGAAAAGCACAGTATTTGGGATGATATACCTTCCGTACATGCTCTTCTTCCAAGTTTTCTTCTCCCTCAACTGTTAGATTGGTGTGTATGTTGGGTCTTGATTTCACCTGTCGAACCTGCTCCCCTTTCCTCCTCGTCTCATAGAGCCTTCTTTTGATTCCCCTGGCTCGGGATATTTCGTCGATCTTCCATTCTCCTGTCTGCTCTTTCCAGATAATCTTTTCTTGGTGCTATTAGTGCTTAAAGAGTGTCTTCCCCATTTATGTAACCGTCGGCGCGGTCCATGAACTCCCTTAGGGTCGCCGGGGTTCTCCGAGCTCTCTCTGTCGTGAAGGGGTTTCGAGGCCATATTCCCCCTAACAAGGCTGCTATGGTGATCTTCTCATCTTGATCGTCCGTCATCATACTTTTTTTGTTGAAACGGGAGAGATATGACTTTAGGCTCTCGTCATCCCTCTGTTTGACGGTCAAAAGATATGCCGCCTGTCTTTGTCTCGTTCGACTAGCCATAAATTGGCTTAGGAAAATTCGTACCAGGTCGTTGAAGCTGCCCACGGTTCCCGGTCGTAAAGAGCCAAACCATGCTCTCACCGCTCCTCTCAGAGTGAGGGGAAAAGCTTTGCAGGCCACTTCACTTGGAAAACCGTGGAGGGTCATGTGGGCTTTGAAAGTTTCCAGGTGCTCCAGTGGGTCTTTCGACCCATCATACGCTTCAATTTGAGGGATTTTGAATCTTGGCAGTATGGGCACCACCATTATCGCAGCACTATATGGCAACTCAGCATTAGTGAGGAGTTGATTGACCATTGAGGGTTGTCCCATTTGCTTGGCGACTTCTATCTGGATTTGCATATTAACCCTACGTCGTTCTTCACTGGCCCTAGTTGTGTCAAGAGGTGGGTGGGCTTCAGAATGATGGCTATGTTGTGCTGCCTCATCTTCTTCTTTATCTCTTTGTAGAGCAGCATTTTCTCGTCGTAGAACTTCTATGTCCGCCATAAGTTTTTGTATTGCTTCAGTTTGTTCATTGAGTCTAGCTTCCATGATTTCAGGTTGTAGCGCTTCAAGCCGCGAATGCTGAGAACGAGTTGTCGCCAGCATGCAAAGGACATGCTAGTTATGGGACGACAGAGATCCCACAAACGGCGCCACTGTTGATGTCGTGTTTTGCATACTTGGGCCACATCCTTCAGTCTGCATTTGAGATGACCATCTACAGTCCCTGAAACATGAAAGGAGAAACACTAGAGGGGGGACCGTTAGGTCCGTTGATCCTCCGATGCTAAAGTCAGTGATTTGAGTGTAGGAAGGTGAAGAAGATTGCAGAATAAATATTAGATTACCTGTTTCTTGATGTCGACTTCTTTATTTATAGAGGTTGGCAGGGTCCTTCGTATTATGCTGCTCCATATTCGTAGGAGATCAGGCTTCTCAAATATCCTTGATACCGAGCTAGTTAATATGACACGTTCTACCGGACCAGCTCGTACTTGTAGTCTCCACGGGCCATTCGAGATCACGTGCCTTAGAGGTGATTGGCTGCTTCCCCTAGATTGCTTTAAATGTTTAGCCGCCCTCCTTTTAGGTTGTATTTAATACGGCGTTCTTTCCGCCGAACAAACATTAAATGCAGCGGCCATTTTGGCTTAACTGTACTTAAGTGGCTTAATCTCCCATCACCGTAGGGTTAACATGTCTTGTCACACATTTCCCTGACTTGCTGTCAATACTACTCTATGAATGAATTAGTCAGGGCCTCGGGCCTCTGTAGGTACCGATAACTGTACCTGGTCTTAGGCCCATTTTAACATTCGGTTTGGCATTGGGCCTTACTTGCCGGGCCCTTCTTCATGGTGTTTTTCTCCCCCCATAGTACCCATAGTAACCTAGGATATAATTAGAAAAGATAAACAAAACCCTTAAACTATAGTCTAATTTGCAATCATTCCTAAATTATAAGTTTTGACAATCATCACCTAAATCATCAAAATATACTAACCTTACTCTCTTTTTGTAACACCAAAGCCCTAATCTTTGGGTTAGGGCTAGAAAATAACAACAATAACAATAAAAATTGTTGAGAAGAAATTACCAGATAGGAAAGGCTATTAGGCCACTAAAAAAGAGCGCGCGAAAAGTCCAATTGTAGGAAGGTGAGGAATGGATATAGCTAGGCAAAATGTATTGAGTGCCATACTTTCCCTTTATACATAAAATAATATAAAATTCAACATTCAATGGAAGGGACTTTTTAATTTTCTCATAACTTCAAAACTCAAAATAAGATATTTGTCAAAATATAAAAACTATCCCATTATTTATGTATTGAAAATGTAACTATTTACATAGTATGAAGATCCATCTTGTTTACAAAAAAAATGTTTCCTCAAAATACATGATAAAAGTCTATTCTATGCATCAAAAGTTTGACAAAAACAACACAAACTAAAAAATCCCTCAACCAGACCCAATCCAACATTTCAAAACATCCATCTGTCATTACTGAAGTAGTGTTTTGCTTTGAAGCTTCGTTTTCATCATTACCTAGACGTTTAAAACATTAAACATAAAAGTGAGTCTAGTACTCTATTAGCAGTTACACCATACTTTTAAAATAGCATACATCAGTTATTCCATTTCTTTTGAAAAGCCATACAAATATAAAACATTTCAATGAAACATTCCTAAATCTATTTTTACTATTACGCCCTGGGTTTTACGGTTAGCAATCTTTTGGACCTAATTCAGCCTGTGGCCATAGGTTGGGAATTCCTCAGTCAGGATGGTGCCACTAGGTGTGTTACGCCCTCAAATTCTGCTTGGGATCGGACGGACTCTGAAGCGTTGAGACATGCAACACAATGTTACATGCTCTTGTTCACGACAATTACAAATGCAATGCACCTAGCATGCATCTAAATAGAATGCAATATTCACAGCGGATTTATTTTTTTCTTTAAGCAATACTATGCACAAGATATGATATATCCCAAACATAAAACATATTTCATAAATTGAAGATAATAGATGTTCAAATTACAGTGTAAGTCCAAAAGATATGTAATTATAAAAGTAATGGAGGCAGAGCTCCCTAAGTATATGCAAAAACTAAGGTAATTACTAGGCTAATCCATTGAGTAGCTCATGAAACTCGGTCAAGGATGCCTTAATACTATCGATAAAATAGAGCATCAAAGTGATGAACTCCGCGTTGTGTGGTCACTGTCTAGTCGACCGCCTCCAGTCGATCTTCTTACACGTCTCTTGATCCTGGCACATGATCTACCATTACGGGGGGAATGGTAGTTGAGACTACTAAATGAAATTTAATTACAAATTTCAATAAGTTAACAAATAACTTAAACTAACAGTTTAAAGATGCATGTATAACAGTAAAAGCATGAATGCAAAACGTGAGCATGAGTAAATTGACGTGACTTGAAAAATATCATGACATGTACTGACATGTCTTGAATTGACATGAAATGAATTAAACTGATGTGAACTTGAAACTGAATGTCACATAACATGATTTTTTTTTTTTAAGAGACGAAGGTCAAATGTCAAAGAGTGACCCCGACCAAAAATTAATAATAACCCTCACTTATAGTGGAGGAATACCGTAGTAAACAAATCAAGTCACCTAAGAACTTAGAAATAATCAATACTATTCTAGACCTCAAGTTACGTAAATAAAAACCCCCATTAACCAATCCTTTACAAAGAACCACTTCAGATCTCTTAACAAAATAAATATTCCCAACCAGAACAACACCATAAAATAAATACATAAAATTAAGTTCTAAAATAAAGAATACCAAGTTTGTCCATGTGAATAAGTTCTCGAATGCAACCTTGAATGGATTCCAAACTAGAAAAGTTTGAAACCAAACCTCTTGTCCCTTGTTTTGCCAAAAAATCTGCTCCCATATTTGCTTATCTGAATATGTGCCTAAACTGAACATTCATTTCACATGCTAATATTTTGATCTCTTCCCAATAGTCCTAAAGAAACCAATACTTACACACACTTGATGCTAGGGGTGTAATTTTAAACCGGTAAACCAGACCGAACCGATTTTACCAGTTTTGAACCGGTTCGGTTCGGGACCGGTTAGTAGAATCTGTAAACCAGCCGATTCCGATTTTGGGATTTTCCGGACTGGACCGGTTGAAATATATATATATATAAAATAATATTTTATAAATAAGTTTTATACAAATTAAAATTATACAAAATATTTTTTATATATTAATATATAAGTTTTATATATAATGTATAATTATATATGAAATATGCTATTAATATAATTATACATAAGATAATGTTATTATAAAATAAAACTTTAATCTTAAAAATCAAAATGTAATTGGTCATGTATTATATAGCTATACTAATATATAGTTTATAACTAATACTAATATATAGTTATATATAGCTATACTAATAGTCTAATATAGACTATAGTTATACTTATAATTAATATAGTTAATAGTTATATTAAATCACTAAAAGTTTATAACTAATACTAATATATAGTTTATAACTAATACTAATATATAACTATACTAATAGTCTAATATTAATACTATTATATAGTCTAATATATTATATAGCTATACTAATATGTAAGTCTATAACTATTTAACTAATACTAATAGTTTAATATAGAGTCTAGACTATAGTTATACTTATACTAATATAGTTACACTAAATCATTATAATTAATACTAATATATAACTATACTAATAGTTTAATATTAATACTATTATATAGTCTAATATAGTAATATATTATAATTTATATAGCTATACTAATATATAAGTCTATAACTATTTAACAAATACTAATAATCTAATATAGACTACAGTTATACTTATACTAATATAGTTATACTAAACATATACTAATATAGCTATACTAATATATAACTATACTAACTATAACTACACCCCTAAATATTAATACTATTATATAGTCTAATAATTTATATAGCTATACTAATATATAACTATACTAACTATAACTACACCCCTAAATATTAATACTATTATATAGTCTAATAATTTATATAGCTATACTAATATATAACTATACTAATATACTAATATCAATATATACTAATACTATACTAATATATAACTAATACAAATGTATTATATCAATATAAAACTAATATTAATACTATAATATTAATACCATTATATAGTCTAATATTATATAACTATACTAAATCACTAAAAGTTTATAACTAATACTAATATATAATATAGACTATAGTTATAGTTATACTAATATAGTTATACTAACTTACTATAAGTTTATAATTAATACTAATATATAACTATACTAATAGTATAATATTAATACTATTATATAGTCTGATATATTATATAGCTATACTAAATCACTATAAGTTTATAACTAATACTAATATATAATATAGACTATAGTTATACTTGTGCTAATATAGTTATATTTATAATAATATTAGAGTCTAATACTATATTACTATTAGTAATATACTTCAAGTCTATGTATAAATTAGTATATAAATCACTATACTAAATAATAAATTACTATAATAATACTATCAATAATATAGTTATAATAAATTAAATTCACTATAACAATTAACAAATACTAATATATAGTCTAAATCACTATAACTAATACTAATATATAGCTAATTCGCTATGCTAAATTGCTAATACCTAATATTAAAACTATTATATAGTATAATATTAATACTATTATATAGTCTAATATATTATATAGCTACACTAATATATAATTAATACTAATAGTCGACCTGAATGATATTATATTGAGGCGGGCTCCCTTCCTTCTCTCTCTAGAAAATCCTCCCCCTTCTTTCTAAACTCTCTCAAACCGATCAAGCGAAAGGGGTGAGAGCTTCGGCTCCTCGCCCCCCCTTTTCTTTTTTTCTCCCTCCCTCCCCTTCCTTTTCTTCTGTAAATTTTTCTGGGTTGTGTTTTGTTTTTTTGTTGTATTTTTTCAGGTCTAATAAGGGAGGAACGCCGTTTGGCCCTTTTCAGTTGTCAACAGTCTACACGCACCCCACCGGGATGAAGCCTAGTCATCGATCTTCAATACCACCAAAAATGGCGTTCATCGGAGTGGAGCGTAGCCCGCGGGACAAAGCTTCTGGATCTCGTCGGCGTGTGGCCATCACGTGCCATTGTTGAGCTTTTTGCCGACACCATGCTCGGCTTGTCTGGCCTCTCTGACTCCTGGGCTTCCAAGATTGACCGTTGGTTTTCCTCCTGGAGTAAACAGTGCTGTACACGCCCCAATGCCGAGTTTTGAGCACTGTTCACCCGAGTTTTGTTTTTCTGTTTTCTTTGTTGTTTATTTTTCTGTTCTGTAATTTTCAATTTTTTGTAGTTGTTTTATGTTTATTTTTAATTTTGTTGACCCGAGTGTAGTGTTGAGCCTTTGGATCGGATGTGATCCGGGGCAAGAGCGGTTCGAGAGTGTTGGGCGATGCATAGGCTGGTGGTTGTACGGCCGGACGTTGTGGTCTGTGTGCGAACTGGGTGCTCGTCCAGTCCGATTTCAAGGTGCCAATGCCTTTGGTGGGCGTGACGTCCGGAGTCGCACCAGTACTTGGGGTCCTGTATTTTTTTTGTTGTATTTAGGTATATTTTTGTTTTTAGTTAGTAATAAAATAGGAATTAGGCTATTGGATTTGATGTCCATAGCAGTATCCCATAATCATCCTCTCAGGAAGGATTGAGGGGCCTTTTAGTTCTATTTATACAGAGTGCATCTGTTTAGGAGAGAGTTTTTTAGAAGTTAAGACAATGTCTGCCACAAAGTCATTTGTGTATGGGAAAGTCCCAGAACTGATGCGTAGTTGACTTATAGTCTGGTTTTTTCATGTATTGATAAGTCATATTTGTAACTTCGGTTCATTAATGAAATGAGTCTATTTCCATTAAAAAAAAAAAAAATTAATACTAATAGTCTAATATATATACTACATTACTAATACTAATAGTCTAATATAGACTATAGTTATACTTATACTAATATAGCTATATTAAATCACTATAACTATTAACTAATACTATACTAATATAGTTATATTAAATCACTATAAGTCTATAACAATTTTTTTAATAGGTTAAATCACTATAACAAAATATATATAACCATATATATATTATATGGTATTTAATAAAAAACGACGCCTTTTCCCCCAAACCCACCCCCTCCCCCTCTCCCCCGAAAGCTTTATTTTTACTTTCATTTCCCACCCTCTCCCTCAGAAACCCTAGATCCCCCCCTCTCTAGGAACTGCACCGCACATAATAGGCTAACAGCCTCTGTCGCATCCTCCAGTCCCTCTGTCGGCGCCCCTCTCTTCTTCACTCTCCGCCTTTCTGCCACTCACGGCCTCCATCTCTGCCCTGTCACGGCCTCTCTGCATCCAACGTTCCCAGCCTCCCCTCTCTTCCTCACTCTGTCACCATCTCACGCAGCCCTCCCATCTCTCACGCAGCTGGCAGCCCCTCTCTCACGTCTCTCTACATTGACGGTAACTTTTCTTGAGGATCTTTATTTGTCTAACGTCAATACTCAATAGTACTAGCATAGAACTCAATTTAAGATTATATAGTACCAGCATATTCAAACATACAAGACTGATTTGTACATTGCACATTAAAATTAAGCCTCTTGATCAGTTGGATTATCCATCATGTAATTCTAATTTAAACGAAGTCTGGGATTTAGAACTGGCAGTCATTATCATAACACAAGGGATAAATAGAACAAAAACTTGACAGATTCTTCATAGGTAGACTGGGGATATTACAAGAAGGCATATTGACAGATTCTTTAATCAACGCGAAATCAGTAGCAAATTGGCATCAAATTGATTTTAGGAATTAGCATACTTACCATATACATTTGTTTCCATACATAGCATAGTCAATTCATGTAATCTAATATTCACCCATGTGCTGAAACATCTTCATATTACTAGAAATATTCCTCAACCCTACTTTTATCTCCTGAATCACATTCTCAGGTTTAAATTTAAAATCTTCCATTCTAGCCACATATTTAGCTTTCCAAAGTTCCCAAGAAATAACAATAGGAAGGAACCCTTTAAGCCAACCCACCTGCGAACTCAAAGACGTCATTTGCCACCAAATATTCAACATGCCCTCCCAATTCAGAATATGTGAAACATTAATGTTACAAGACTTTGCAAAGAAAGACCATACCTTTTGAGCTCCTTCTCTCTCACATAAAATATGATGCAAAGTCTCCACTTGAGGTTTAACACAGCGTTCACATCTTGATACAATCGGACTGCCTATGTTCCGAATAATGTCATCCACCAAAATAGCCATTCTCTTAGCTCGCCATAAGAAAAAGGACAACTTCTTTGGTATCCCATTTTCCCATAACCATTTTTTCCAGGGACATATTTCACATCTTCGTCGAATTAATTCCCAGTTTGATTTTGTGGTGAATTTGCCGTCAACCTCATGCTTCCATACACAAATATCATATCCTATCGAAGCTGAATTCCAGACTCAATAATATTTCGAATCATCTCATATGGAATCAAGTGCTGTCATTCTTGCAAATTCAGCCCTGTAGTATCAAAAACATTTGCAACTTTCAAATTCAAATCTCCTACTACAGGAATTGAATCCATCAAAGGTCCAGTTCCTAACCAATTATCCATCCAAAAATAATATTTTCCTTCCCAAATAAGCCACTTCGAATTACATATCACTTTTACAAATGAGAATTACCAATATATTTAGTAGTAAAAAATCTTGACCACATGGAACCCGCTTTAATAAATTTCCAAGCAAATTTCATCATCAACGACTCTTGAACATCATAAAGATTTCTGATTCCAAGCCCCCCCTCCTCAACCAGCAAACATATTTTTTTCTACGCTATCCATTTCCTTTTTGTATTTTCCATTGATGAACTCCAAAGGAAACCAAAAAAAGATTTCTCAAGTTTTGATAACACACTTTTTGGCAAGTTTAAAACCCAGAGCAAGTGAATAGGTATACTATTCAAAACATGCTTAACCAACACAATTTTGCCTCCAAAAGAAAGCAGTTTGCTTTTCCACCCTGACAATTTCTTTTAAAATTTGGCCAAGAGAGAATCAAACATTCTTATTTTCATACCTGCTACAAATAACGGAACTCCCAAATATGTGTATGGCCAATTTCCTTCCTCAAATCCTGAAATCATTTTCAAATTGTTCTTCCTGTTAGCTGGAATGTGAATTGAACGTGAATTGAACTAAAACTGAACATGAATTTGAAATCTTGCTCAACAATTAAATTAGTTAATTAAAAGTGAAATGTGGGTCCTATACGGGTTCCCTTAAGCCGTATGTCCCTGCCGATACGGTATCACATCACATAAACTTGCACCAGTTGTGAGTGTGTTAACATACATATAAGTTCATAGATATATGCACCTACTATAAAAGAACGTATCATATGTATCCCGTGACAAGTATCTGCATCCGCACGAGTATGTATAACTTGAAATTGAAATGTGGGTGGCACCATCGACGTTGGTGCCTGACTTCCCTCCTGTGACCAATTATTTATGCCTCATTCGAAACTTGTTGATCTTTATCTTATCAACTAAGAGAATTTCACACTAGTTTAAAAACAATCTAGCATGAACAAAGGAATTGCACTAGGATATTAACCCATCCTGACATTTGCAGTTATGACAAATGTAAAAGACTTGACTGACGTGAAAATATTGTTTTCGAGACATACTTTATACTCGAGACATGACGTGACGTGAAACAGAAAGATATATGACATGACATAATGTAATGTGACATAAACATGATATGAATGACCTGGCATAACATGAAACAAATAACATTTTGGGATATAACATAATGTGTAATAGATAAATATTTTTTGATATAGCATAATCTATAACAGATAAATATTTTTTGACATGGCCTAATGTGTAATAGATAAATATTCTATGACATAGCATAATGTGTATAAGATAAACATTTCGTGACATAGTAGAACATGTAACAAATAAAAATTTCATGATATAGTAGAATGTGTAACAAATAAACATTTCATGACTTAGTATAATATATAATAGATAAAAAATTTGTGACATAGCATAATGTGTAACAGAAAACATTCCGTGATATAGTATAATATATAACAGATAAATATTTCATGACGTAGTAGAATGTGTAACAAAGAAATATTTTGTGACATAGCATAATGTGATATGTATAAGATCATAAGAGCATAAATGACAAATGGGCACCAAGATGGACATAATCTTAAAGATCCTTTGCAATTTCCAGATGGACCAATTACAAGGTCAAGAGCCAAGAAGATCAAGGAGGCAATGTAAGGATTGGTGCAATCCACTTGAGATGAGTCTAGCAAGAGCCCGACATTTAAAATGGGCTTGAATGATAAAGATCCAATTTTGATTCATTTGATAGAAACTATGGAAGAGGGCAACAACATGACTTAAAGGCTTTGGGCACTTGAAGGCTCTCAACTTGTTTAATTTATTTAAAAGATTTATTTTATTAGTTTAGAATAAGTGGACTTGAGAATACTTAGCCCGCATATGTCTTATTTCTTATGAATTAGGATTTTTGAGAATGTCTTGTATTTTGGCCAAGAGCTTATTTGGAAAGTTATTTTTTAGGAACTAGGGTTTCAAGAAGTTACTGTAATGGGGGCACTGTTCATGTAGCCGAATCACTGTAGCGCAGCACTGTTCATATAGTCGAATTACTGTAGTGCGGCTCTGTTTTGGCTAGGATTCAATTAGGTTTTGGTTTAAATATTCTTTGTAATCTCATTTAAAGGCTAGATAATATTGAATTTTCATTGTAAGTTGAGTTTGCTTCTTTTGTTATTGATTGAACTTTTAAACTTATCAAATGTAAATCAGAACTTTTGTGGCGTTCCTTCTTGTAATCTAGGTTCTTGAGACAGGTTCTTCAACGGGTCCAGATTTTAATATAATCTAGGTTCTTGAAACGAGTTCTTATCGGGTCTAGAGATTCTCCATCCATTGACTTAATTTTGGCTTTCTTGGATGAGTTTTCAAATTGATTGTGGGTTTAAGAGATTCCATTCTTGTGGGTTCATATCATTTGGTATAAGAGCAAGGTTTCCAATCAGGTCTAATTCTATCTTTTATTTCTTGCATATTTAATTCTAGGGCTTCATTGTTCTAGGGTTTAAAAAAAAAAAGGTTGCTGAATTACATCATCTTGGGGTTGCCGAAATTGTCTTGTTCATTGGGGTTTTGTGTTCTTGATCCTAGGATTTCAAAATTCTAGGATTTCTTACATCTCTAAATTTGTCAATTGCTTGGAGTGTCGTTTCATTGATTCTCTTATAATTCCTTGTCAATTCTTATGTGTTTGAATTCGATTGCTTGATTTTCAATTGAATATTGTTTTTTGTGATTGAATTAGAGAAAAAAAAAGGAGAGAGTATAGAAAATCTGAAATTTTTCTTGAGCTTTATCATTAAAGGGGCTGCATACATCGTTATAGTTGATATCTTATCTTATAGTTACTCTTTCATTCGTACAATATCCTTGATTCTCATGTCATTTTTTTCCTTCCATGTTTCTCTTATTCTTGTTTCTTGGACTAATTATTAGTTGAGATAAAACAATATTGCATTGTCTTGATTGAGTTTAATTAGTTTTTAAAGAACTTGAGTGAGAAAACTCTTAAGGTAAAAGGCAATAGTGTGTGAGACTATTATCGGAAAAAAAACCAATTAAGAGTGAAACACGAGTGGAGTGTCATTATTCTAGTATAAACACGTAAGGAAGTGTGTGAGGTTTCTACTAACATTCTTTTTGTGTAGCACATTACGATGTCTCATAGGAGTGACTCATCACCAAAAGAGATGACAAATAACTCATCATTTGTATTGCAAGCTATGCAACAATAGTTTGAGCTGTTAAACTTGGTGTTGGAAGAAGTGAGGGGTATAATAGATCAATAAGTAGTGATCAGAAATCTACAATGTGGGAGAAAAAGGAGGCGGCGTGAGCCTAGTATTGATAATGGGTATGAGAATGGAGAGTTTGGTGAGGATAAGGAAGACCTAACATCTGAAGTTGGATTGGGTAGACATAGAGGAATTAGGAGTGAAAGAGAACTTAAGGGAAATCCAAGTGGTTGAGATGGAGTAGATAGGAACCTTGGAAAATTCAAAATGAAAATAACATAATCCCAAGGTAAAACTGACCCTGAAATTTATTTAGTATGGGAGAAAAAAATAGAGTTGATGTTTGATAGTCATAATTGCTCTGAGGAGAAGAATGTAAAGTTGGCGGTAATTAAGTTTACTAATTATGCGATTATTTAGTTGGATCAATTAGTGACCAATAGAAAGAAGAATCTTGAGAGGGCTGTAGAAACATGGAAAGAGTTCAAAGCTATCATGAGGTAGAGATTTGTACCTAGCCACTACTATAGAGACCTTACCAAAAATTGCAAAATCTTACACAGGGGTCTAGGAGTGTAGAGGATTACCATAAGGAGATGAAGGTGGCTATGATTCGAGCTAATGTAGTGGAGGATAGGGAGGCCACGATGACTAGATTTTTGAGTGGGTTGAATAGGGAGATAGCCAATGTAGTTTAGTTGCAACATTATGTGGAGGTAGAGGACATGGTGGACATGACTATGAAGGTGGAGAGGCAGTTAAAGAGAAAGGGTACAGTAAGGTATACTTCGGTTTCTAGCACTTATTGGAAACCAAAATGGGACAAAAATGATTAGACTGTAACAAAGGAAAAGACCGAACCACCTAAGGGAAAAGATGAGAGTGAGTATGAAAACTCAATAAAAATAGAGAATGAGTTGAAAAATAATTGTGAGGCCAAGAGTTTAAAAAAAGAGGAGAGTGAAAGAAAAAAAGAGAGTGAAAATGAAAAAGAGAATGAGGTTGAAACATCAAGAGAAAGAGAGAGTGAAAAAGAAAATAGAGAGGTGGCTGAGAGTCAAGAAAAAAGAGATGGGCCACGAGAAGAAAAAGAAAGAGAGATTGCAGATGGAAACGGAGAAACAAAAGTGAGTTTTTATGCTAAGGCAGGCTTTTATACTAACGGATTTAACGACTATTTGCCTAGTGTTGTTGCTCTTTATTACAAGGATATGAGACCATGATTCCCAACGGTATGTTTAGTGGATACCTATTAGAGAGATAGAGCATTACATTGATTTTATGTCAGGTATGACAATTCCTACCCGACCTCTCTTTGAAGAACATGAGTCCTTAATGCACTTGAATGGATAAGGTAAGTTGAATAGAATGCATGCCAAGTGGGTGCAATTCAATGAGACATTCCTCATGTAATCAAGTACACACACAAGGTAAGGAACATTTTGTGGTTGATGCTTTAGTAAGAAGGTATATTCTTGTCATCATTTTAGATGCAAAGTTATTGAGACTTGAATATGATAAGAAATTGTATGTTAATGATGATGGCTTGGCTAGTGTGTATGGAGTACGTGAGAAAGCCTCGTTTAGTCAGTTCTATAGACTAGATTGGTATTTGTTTAAAGAGAATAGACCTTGTGAGCCTACTAGTCTTATGCATGAGTTGTTTGTACATGGATTTGGTTTGATGGATCATTTTGGTGTAAAGAAGATTTTAGACATGTTGCATGAACGTTTGTAGGAGTATCATTTGCCATTCATTGACTTGTTGCATGAATGTTTGCGGGAGTATTATTTGTCTTTCATTGAGTTGCATATAAATGGAGTGATTATTTTGATGTAAGGAAAACTTTAGATATATTTCATGAACATTTGTGGGAGTCTTGTTTGCCATTCATTGAGTTTACATATAATTGGAGTGTTCACGCTGCTACTAAATTTTCACCTTTTGAAACTGTTTATAGACTTAATCCATTTACTCGTTTAGATTTAATGCCTTTACTAGTTGATGATAGGAGTAGCTTGGATGGACTTTTCTAAATTCTTGAACAAATTAATAATAATGCATATCAATGGGTCTTCCAAGTAAGCATCATGTTTCTGCTATTTTCTATGTTACTATCATTTTTTCCTTTGATGCAGGTAGAGATTCGAGGTCTAATCCTTTTGAGGAGAGGGAGAATGATGAGCACCAAGATGGACATAGTCTTAAAGATCTTTTGCAAGTTCCAGATGAGCCAATTACAAAGTCAAGAGAAAAGAAGATCAAGGATGCAATGCAATGATTGGTGCAATCCACTTGGGATGAGTCTGGCAAAAGCCTAACATTGAAGATGGGCTTGAATGATGAAGATCCAATTTTGATTCATTTGATACAAACTATGGAAGAGGGCAACAACATAACTTAAAGGCTTGGGGCACTTGAAGGCTCTCAACTTGTTTAATTCATTTAAAGAATTTATTTTATTAGTTTAAAATAAGTAAGCTTGAGAATGCTTGACCCACAAATGTCTTATTTTTTATGAACTAGACTTTTTGGGAAGACTTTGTATTTTGGCCAAGGGTTTATTTGGAAAGTTATTTTTTAGGAACTAGGGTTTCAAGAAGTTACTGTAACGGGGGCATTGTTCATGTAGCCAAATCACTGTAGCGCGACACTATTCATGTAGCTGAATCACTGTAGCGCGGCACTGTTCATGTAGCGGAATTTCAGATTTTCTATACTCTCTCTTTTTTCTTTTTCTTTATTCTTTTTTTTTTCTAATTCAATTACAAACAGCAATATTCAATTGAAAATCAAGAAATTGAATTCAAACACACAAAAATTGACAAAGAATTATAAAAGAATCAATGAAACGGTACTCCAAGCAATTGACAAATTTAGAGATGCAAGAAACCCTATGATTAAGAACACAAAACCCCAATGAACAAGATAATTTCAGCAACCCCAAGATGATGTAATTCAGCAACCCTTTCTTTTTTTCTTTTTTTTTTTCTTTTTTTTGTAACCCTAGAACAATGAAGCCCTAGAATTAAATATGCAAGAAATAAAAGATAGAATCAGACCTGATTGGAAACCTTGCTCTTATACCAAATGATATGAACCCGTAAGAATGAATCCCTTGAACTCAGAATCAATTTAAAAACTTACCCAAGAAAATCAAAATCAAGTCAATGGATGAAAAATCTAAACCCGATGAGAACTCTTTTCAAGAACCTAGATTATCTAGACATGTTGAATAACCCGTCTTAAGAACCCAGATTACAAGGAGGACACCACAAAGATTCTGATTTACCTTTGATAAGTTCAAAAGTTCAATCAAGAACAAGAGGAGTAAACTCAACTTACAATGAAAATTCAATATTGTCTAGCCTTTAAATGAGGCTACAAAGAGTATTTAAACCAAAACGTAATTGAAACCCTAACCAAAATAAAGCACTTTCTCCCAAAAATATTCCCTGCATGAATAGTGTCGTGCTACAGTAATTCGGCTACATGAATAGTATCGTGCTACGGTAACTTCTTGAAACCCTAGTTCCTAAAAAATAACTTTCCAAATAAGCCATTAGCCAAAATACAAGGCCTTCCCAAAAATCCTAGTTCATAAGAAATAAAGCATATGTGGGCCAAGCATTCTCAAGTCCTCTTATTCTAAACTAATAAAATAAATCTTTTAAATGAATTAAACAAGTTGAGAGCCTTCAAGTGCCCAAAGCCTTTAAGTCATGTTATTGCCCTCTTCTATAGTTTGTATCAAATGAATCAAAATTGAATTTTCATCATTCAAGCCCATCTTGAATGTTGGGCTCTTGCTAGACTCATCCCAAGTGGATTGCATCAATCCTTGCATTGCCTCCTTGATCTTCTTGACTCTTGACCTTGTAATTAGCCCATTTGGAATTTGCAAAGGATCTTTAAAACTGTCCATCTTGGTACCCATCAATCACTATTCTCTTACCAACACACATACATAATATCCTAACAGTAAGTTAAAGGCTAATTTACAGTGAGCATAGCTTGACGAATAAACAAGAAATTGGAAGGAGATAAACTCAACTCACAAAATAAAAAATTTCTTCATAATAAAACTTCAAGTATTTAACCTTAAGAAGAACTCTTGATGTTGAAGGTTTTATCTCTTTTCAAAACAACTCCAAGAACTCCAAAAATTCAATAACATACTCTCAATACATTCATAACACATTCCTAAGAACTATCATGACTTGAATTATTAAGCCAAAACCACAAAAAGTCACAAAATCAAACTAACACAATCGGGTTTCACCTTTTCACTAAAATCGAAAGCTATGTGCTTTGGTTTTGATCAAACCATTAGATCTGAAACATTTCATAAAATAAACCATAAATAAACAACATCATATGCTTAATAATCAAGTACTAGAATAGATCTAAACATTAAACCTAAGATCATACGGCAAAACTTGCATCAAAACATAGATATACCCGAGAACCTCAAATACAAGACCTATCCGGATCTTTCTATGCATAAAAATTTAATCTTTAAAATCAACACCATAAATCCTCAAAATAACATCCTAACATGTAAATCAAAATCCTAGGAACATCATATGTTAATATCAAAGCCATTGGAGCATGCTTTCACAACAAAAGACATAAGCTTATTCAAAATAGAATCTATTTTCATACTCCCAGTTTTCAACTGTTTAGATCTATGCAAAACTCTTATAAAAAACTTATAACATGCAGCAAATCTTCATCAAACTTGCATATTAGCATGTTAACTATAAATCCTTAAAAGCTCAGACCAAGATCTTGGCAATAACTTAAAAGGAGTTTTGGATACAAAAAGCCTTTCATCTTATCTTCTTTAATCATTACAGTTTTCTCAAGTTTCGACACATAAAATACAATAAACAATTCAGTTTTTTCAAATTTCTAAATAATAACAATATTAAAAAATAATATTATAACAATATTTTATTCAATTTTTAACTTTCATCTCATTTTAAATCACTATTTAAACCTTCCCTTAGCCTAAAACATCATCAAAATATCACACACTTTTCATACTATCGCCCAGAATGATCTCTTCGTGTGTAAACAAACTTTTAACCAATGAAATGATCATAAACATTTAAACAAGACATACCAACAAAAACAAGACATGAAGAGGGAAAACTTATATGAATGGTACTTTGTGAGAAAACACTTAAGGGTTCGTTTGGATTCAGAGAGTGTTTCATTTCATCTCATCACATTATTACAACTTTTCTAAATTTCTACACAAAATATAATAAACAATTAAACTTTTTTAAATCTCAAAATAATAATAATATTAAAAAATAATATTCTAACAATATTTTATTCAACTTTCAACTTTCATCTGAAACTATCTCATCTTATCTCACTATCCAAACCAGCCCTTAAAAATGTTTCAAAAAAGTCAAGCAAGGAATGCAAGAAAAACTGTCTCAGAGTTCCTCTGGTTTCCTCTAAAAAAAAAAAAAGGATTCGAAAGTGCTCAAGGGCTAGTGAAATGGACAAGGTCAAATCTTATATATCTTGAGGGGTGATAGGAGATGTGTAAATGACACTTTGGGTGATGTGGTGTCAACCAAAATCGTGGGTAATACCATGTGCATAGCACATGCTTTTCAGCCAAGGAAGCTTCTATGTAAAGGGTGGTGGTGAGGTGGCTTTTGGCTTTCCCATCAACCACTATTTGGGACTGACTTGGGCAGTGAAATGACACCCATGGCAGGGGAAAATTCCTCTACAAGACTTGGCTTGAAGGTGCAATTTCATTGGCCTTAATGGGCCTTAACCGAACGAGTTTTCATTTGGGGTTTGATTGGGGTTTGAGTTTCTAAAAAGTCCAAATCTAATTTTTCTTGGCTCAATAAAATTACCAAGATATAAAAGAATAAATAAGGTTGTAATAACATGAATTTTAATGGTTAATAGCATGTGAAAGTGGTTTAATCAAGTGATTAAACACTAAGCTACAACCAGTTTCAATTAGGGATTGGAGACAAACTTTTGGGGTTTCGATTTTCACCAAAATTTTAGGATTTCAATTGGATTCCAAGTACTTGGGATTTCAAATGGATTCTAAGTGCCTTGAACAACTCAAAACACATTTTGAAACAACTGTTGCTAAAAAAAGAAAATTATTTTATTACACCATAAAATCCTAAATATTCATCTGAGACTAATGATGCAAACTGTTTCTCATTCTCACACTCCTAAGTATCTCAAATAAATAAAATCTCATTTCTAGCATCAGTGAGTAGTAAGACGGACTATGCTGTCAGACTAAAATATACACGATTGGTCAATTTGTGAAAACTTTTTAGGGTAATTCTAAAGAATTTCTGGCGAGTTGTTACAAGGTGCACCACGAATGAAACTGATTGGGCATTGCAATGCATGTGCCCCTATTTTTGGTACCGTCATCATTTAATCATTGGCCAGTACATATTTTCATATATAAAACTTTCATTTCGTTTTGCCTTTCATGATATTTTCATTATCTTTCTTAGTGCAATGGAATATACATTTTCTTTGTTAAAAATATGCATTTCATGATATAACTTTACATTAGGAAACTCACCAGTTTTTAAGAAAAACATATACATGATGAATTGCATGATCTCAACCTTGAATGTAAATACTTTACACCATACTAATACATATAATTGTAATCAATAGGATGCTTGCCATGGGCTATCAAGAAAGGCTTATATTGTGGTGTTCCATCCCCCATGAAAGACTATGTGAGGTACCGTGGTGTCAAAGGTGCTGGCCGATTGGTCAAAATTGAGAATAATGGTTAGGTGTGTAGTAATCTAGATGGAAGTACACGTATATGGAATTCAATTTAAGACAACACACTAGGAATATAAATAGAACACGTTATAAAACAATGTAAGCATGTATCTACCAGGAATTTTATTTTCAATTTAATATGATTTTTTGTGAGTGAATAAATGTTCTTTTTCAAGTTAATGGTTTGCCATCGAAAGAAAGATGGTCAAAATTATTTTATGTTATGAGTTTTCTTTTTTTTAACAGAAAAACACATCCACATTCATTAATCAGTATCCAATTCAGACACTACAACCTCATGAATATAGTTTGGTACAATCCAGATCTACACACATAGAATTTCATAATAAATCCTTTGCAAGCAAATGTGCCACTTGATTAAACTCCCTCTTAACAAAGCAAATCTGCCAAGACGTTGACCAATATATGATTAGCTTGATTTCTTCCACAATATACCCGTACTTAGTGAAATTCTCTGAGGCTTATTTGCTACATCAACCACTAGCTTAACATCTCCTTCTAGTATCACTTTCTCAAAACCCAAATCATGACAAAACACACAAGCAATCAATGCTGCTCTCGCTACTACTGAAGTGGGATTTGCAAAAAAAAAAAAAAAACAACAACAACAACAGGTTCTCTCATAGCTACCAAGACCTGCCCATGAAAATACCTTACTACAACTCCAATACCTATCCGAGAATGTTCTTTGTCAACTACTACATCCCAGTTTGCCTTAACCCATGGACTTTCAGGTGGTGACCACCCTTGCTATTCACACTGTCTGAAACTACATTGTCGCACTCTCTCTGTCTTGGCATTCCAAAAGTCCTACAATTGATTCTTGTCTTGACCAACAAGGATCGTAGGGTGAAGGCAAAACTCTCATATAGAACAACATTTCTCTCAAGCCAAAGCTTCCTCATAATAATTGCCACTTCAACAAATTCTTGTTGATCAAAGGTATCATTCATGTGCTCCATAAGAGAGAGAAAGTCCAACCCCCAACCACTCATGTTCTAAACTTTTAGACAACCAATACTCCAAACATCTCCAACTACAAAAAAATTCCAAGGGTATGAACCACATCTTCAGAAAATAAACCATAAATGGGACAAAGATCATATTCAATCACCATCTTTCTCACTAAATTTGCTCTTGTTGGCAAATCATTATGACATGCTTTCCAAATAAAAACCTTAACCACCATTGGCGTAGGTAGATTCCATAGTTGTTTCCAAAACATATCTCGAGTTGACTTGTTGGAAGGTTCACCAAAACTTCTGTCAAGCATCTTTTGTAAGTGATAAGCACTTTTCATAGAGAAAGTGCCAGAACGAGTATACAGCCATATGTGCTTATCTTCACCACTCATCATAACAAGAGAGATCTATAATATAGTTTCAGAATCAATATCATTATAGTTAACCCTCACAAATGAGTAAGAAGCGTTAGGACAGACATGACCCAAGGGAAGAGTGACAGAAGCCTAGGCCTGTTTTTTATGCAATGTATGAAAGTAAATTTTTGTAAAAGGCATTTTTAATTTAATTTAATGATTTTCCCTATAAACTCTCTTTTAATATACATAGCATGTTTTAATTTTAAACATAGAATATTTTATATCCTGGGAAGGAAAGAGAAAAAAGTTTTAAAATGTTCAATATTTTCCGTCTCATTTTTTAAAATTATTTTTTAAAATCATACCACAAGGGCAGGCGTTACACTCCTTAACTACTGAAGGATTCCCGGGCTTGCATTTTTCCATCGTTGTCCTCTATTCCTATCACAACTTCTATCATTCTATGAGGAATGGTAATAGAAACTACCACAGTGAGATTTCAAGAAATCTCGACATCTTAAACAAAAAAACAAAAACAGAAAGATAACATGAGCATGAACGTGTACTTTGACCAAAAACACATTTTTGTCTCATTTATATTCCTTTTTCAAAACACTGATCTTATAACCATGTAACAAAGTAACAACCTAACAAAATAGCAAAGTTCCATTTCTTTTTAATCTCTTGTAATTTTGTTCCTTACAGCAATATAGGTGAACACCTCACGGCTACACCTAATAACTGTGGACTCCTTACTAATTCCAGCATCACGTACATTAAATGGATTCGGATTCGGAATCATAGGCTCATCCTCGGCCTACGATTGGCTTACCTGCCCCATTCCAGCTTTGTTCATTAATTTCCCTTGGTTTTCAAGGCTTCCTTTTAAAAATTATATCTATCACAATCCCTTTTATTTTAATAATGGGTTATTCATATTGTTGGGATTATGATTAAGGTTTATATTATAATTTTTTGTAATTTAGGGTACATATTGCAAATTAATTTATAGTTTAGAGATGAAAAATGTAGCTAGCAATAGTTTTAAATTATTATATTAATTTTTATTTTTCAAATAATTAAATTGGAAAGAATTTCTATCATGGTCGACTCAACATGTGATTGTGTTTAAAAAACGTGTATCGTGTCCCAAAAGTAGTCCTTTCCAACAATGCTTTATGCAATTTTAAAGGGCATGAACTTCCAACCCTCAAGATCAAGAAACTCACCCAAAAGTACTACTTGTAGCAGCAATATTCTATTCTATGGGGGGGCCCTCCTCACATGCGAGACAAATCAGCTTAATTCCAAGCCATATTTTTTGTTTCGATTTTCTTGACCTCACCCAAATGGAAAGAGGTTTTGTTTTGAATTACTTGCAAGCTTTCTCATGCGCCAGCTTTGGAAAACCAGTCTGGAGTTTCGTGTGACATGCATTAATTATCTTTGATCTGATCAACAAACAATTACAGCTGAGGCATTGCCAGACTGTTTGTCATTACTTCTACTTTAGCTTTTGCACCTTAAATGATTAAAAAAGAAAAAGAAAAAAAGGAGGTTGCTTTACACGCGGTAACGTGCCAAGTTTATTCCTAAGTTTTGAAACCATATAAATTATTAACGAGGATAGCTTACATCTTAACTGCAACATCTAGAAGTTTGAACCTATATATGTATGGTTTTCCAAGTTTAGGGAAGAGGGTAAATGATAAAATGAGAAATTGTTATTCATATTTTTTTTTTAAGTCTTATCTTTTCTTCTGATTTGATATTAAATGATTAAAATATAATTAAATAAAAATAACAAATAGTTTTCCAATCATTTGATATTACATCAGAAGAGATGATGAAACAATCATATCATAAAAGAAAATTGTGTTCTCATTTCTATCACCATTATAAGAAAATTATTTATTTGCTGTCAGTTATTTTTTTATGAAAATAATTATTTTCTATAAAAATGAGTCTATTTTTATCACAAGTAGTCATTTTCATATAAAAATATATCTTGTTAGTGAATGTTAGAAATGGTTCCTTTTGACACGCGACATCTTCTTTCCACATCAAATTAAGATGATAAAATAAAGTTAGAAATAGAAAAATAGGAAAATAGGAAAAAAAAATCACCGCTTCTTACGTGGCAAAGCTTGTACCTAAAGATCTCTTCATCCATATTTTGCTATTCTAGTAATGAAAAATGCTTATCAAGTAGTATAAACTATAAAGTAAGTTAATCTCCTATTTTATATCTATAGTAATGGTATAGGTGGTAGATGGGCATTTAGCACTTAGCAGACATTTTATCCAATCCCCTCTCTAGCTAGTAGTTTAAAATAGACCCGCGCGTTGGGTATAGTGTTTGTGGATGGCCTGGTACTGTTTATTGGATTGTATGTTTAACATTACTCAACTTGTAAATATAGTATAGATTAGATATTTGCATATTAATTACAAGTTGTCGTCTATTTTTGTCTTTTGTCACAAGGCAAAGGGAGAAGAGGATGGAGGTTAAACACGTAAAAGAGTTCCTTTATGTGGATATTTTAGCCCTGTCGTTCAATTCTTCTATTTTGTTTTCTTCACGTTTCTTCTTCTTATCGGGAGTACTAGGATTGTAATGTCCCATCATCTTTTTCGCATGTTAAGAGTTAAAAATATTTTAGATACAAAAAAATTATATAAAAATAAGTTCATAAATTGATATGATTTGATATGGTATATCATATTATAAAATTATTTTTATTATGAAATAGATATAACACATTTCATCACACCATATCATTTTATAAATTTATTTTTATATAATTTCTTTGTGTACCTATCCGTATCAGTTCTCAAAATATTATCTGATATCTCGTTCTCCAACCTTTTTTGAAAATCTTTTCACCGTAGAGCTATGAATAGGTTACGTCTCCATTGAAATCAATTTAAAAATACATATAATCCAACGTCACATTTTTTTATAATAAATGTAAAGTACTCTTTATGTTCCTTAAAAGTACTGATAATGTCCTATTCCAGAAATTAGACAGCTTAACATCCTCAGATAATTATGTAACGAAAGTCGGACCTTCTTTCAATGAAATCGACAAGAAATCACAATGGAAAGTAAACCAAATGGAGCAAAAAAGGGAAGAGAGATGCATATACAACAAGTAACCCATAACATGGCACATCGCACACAATGTTAGGTGGCGGTTACCCCTTAGTTAATTTTGGCCCCCAGAAGTTAAAGTTACGAACTGTGGCCTTCCCACTCATCACCTTTCATGAACTCCAACGGCTACCCTCTTCTCACTAGCACAGAGATTAAACCATTCCTTCTGCAAACGTTGTAGAACGAGAGAGAGAGAGAGAGAGAGAGAGAGAGAGAGAAGATTAGATCGCAAACATGGTGACGGCTAAATCCGGAGTTGCCGCCATGGTGGCTGCGGCCTTGTTCTTCAGTGCATTTTACAACGTGTCTGCGCAGGGACCGGGTCCGGGACCGGCACAGGCTGAGGCACCGTCGGGGCTTGGGGAGGGACCGGCTCCATCACCAACTACTGGCTGCTTGGACCTCCTGCTGAACATGTCAGACTGTCTAACGTATGTTGAGGATGGAAGCAAGACGACAAAGCCGGACAAAGCTTGCTGCCCTGAGCTGGCTGGGTTGGTGGAGAGCAACCCAATCTGCCTCTGCCAGCTGCTTTCTGGCAACGCCACCGAAAGCTTGGGGATCAAGATTAATCTCAAAAAGGCTCTCAATCTTCCTTCTGTTTGTGGTGTTCCAACCCCTCCTGTAAGCTTGTGCTCAGGTACTCTCCCCGCCAGCCCCGTTCTTCACATATGATAAACTTATAATTAGTCTATAATTATTTTACTATTCTGTTTAAACATGAAAACAAAATTATATAAAATCGTAATTATTTTTTTATAAATTGACAAGATTACATTAACAGATTAAAATTAATAACTATAAAATAATTATAAAAAAATTGTAAGTGTATCATTACTCCACCTCAAAACCAACTATTTTATTACAAATCCTTTTGAGTTAGATCCGGATATTGTCTCTCGCAAACAATAAAAACGATAATTTGACAATGCACTTATTTTATGAGTTTTGCTACACAATTTTCACCATACTCCACACTCTATATTTTTTTAAAATTTTAAATTTTTTAATATTTTTTTAAAAATTTGTTTAGTTTACTTTTTAAAAATTATTTCAAATTTTCTATTCATTATTCATATAATAAATATTTGATAAAAAAAAAAAAAAAGTAAAATATGAAGAGGTTATGAAGATTTATTCTTTATATATAATCTTTTTTTATGAAATTAACTTCCTAGTTTCTCTTGTTATTAATTGGGCCTCATAAGTGAGTGCGTTTTTCTTTTGGGATTAAATATTAAAATAGTTTACGTTTTAAGAAAATAAATTAGTCTCTAATTTTGAATTTTAAAATTCTTACTCCATTTACTTTTAACTGTAATCAAATTAATATATTCCGTCACTATTCTGTTAGTCAATTATTAGAAGTTTTAGGTCAACACCTATAAATATTTGGAGTTGTGCAATATATTTTAAAAATCAAATAAATATTACGTAATTAATATAACAAAAAGTTAATTAAAACTTGAAAAAAAAAACAAATCTTAATTAAAATGAATGTTATATTTTGGGTTTAATTTCAATTTAAACTCCTAAAAATATTTAAAGAAATTTATAGGATTTAACTTAAATGTAAAAGTTAAAAAAAAAAA
>QEOT01003152.1:81391-152014 GCA_003123785.1 Pterocarya stenoptera
AAATTATTTTTTTTTTTTTTTTTTTTTTTTTTTTTTTTTTTTTAAGAAAGAAAACAACTAATAAAAAAACATAGTTATTAAAATTAAATTGAAATTTGTTTTTAAATTTTAAATGAATCTTTTTTTTTTAAATTTTACATTTATTCTTTTTTTTTTTTTTTAATTTTAAGATATGATGCAATTAATGCCAAATATCCTTTCAATTTTGATCAAAGTAATTCTTCCATCACTAATAAGTTAGTCAATTGTTAAAAGCCCTAAGTCATGTAGTATCAAATAATTTGAAGATAAGTAAAGAATTCTAATAATAATAATATATGAGGCTAATAAAAATGAAAAATACTAGTTTGTCTCCTAAATTTGCCCTTGGTTTAACCGCTCATATATTTTATTTTATTTAAAAATATTTAAAAAATAACAACTAGTGATTTATATATATTTTTAAAATATTTAAAAAATATTAAAAAATGTTTGAAAAAAAAAATGTGATTGCATGACTAGCGCCTAAGTAGCATCACCCAATAAAAATGGGGAGATTTATTATTTTCCTTTCTTAGGTCTGTTGGGTTGATGAGATCAATGGAAAGTAGGCCCAAACTCCAGTATGGTAATAATTTCCATGCGAAACATTTAAATTTTACAGGGGCTCAACCAGCATCCCCGTCAACCGGAAACAATGGAAATGGAGCTTCAAGCATCTCAGGATCTGCTATACCTTTTACTGTTGGCTTAGTGATTGCCTTTCTTCCAACGTTGTTCTGATCTTCATCTTATATTATGCGACTCAATTGCATTTTTAGACGTTGTACCCATATTTATTTAATAGACAGTGCTTCTTTTGTCTACTAGCAAATAAAATTTCCAATTTATGTAACACCTTATGTTTTGTGATGAACTCTAGGATTGATCTAGTAATATTGTTACAAGTTTGCTTAGTGAGAAGTTATGTTTCGATTCATCTTACTACCATTTTATAACTGTTTTACAACTCTATCTATAATAAATCAGAGTAATTATGTAAAATTGAGATTATTTTTAATAAATAAAGCGGCATAATTACATTAATTAATTTTTTAAATAAATTATAAAATAATTATAAAAGAGTTTTAAATCATATATCATTACTCAACTGCATATCATCTCATCTCATCGTCCAAACGAGACGTGACCCAACAATTCCTCAAGATACTTCATGCATGGACATAGAGGCCAATCAACTGAAGTTTTGTAACGCTAGCTCCTGACTCCCCATTATCTAGAAGAGCGGACAAGGCGTTAGACATGCATGCAACCATCCCAAGCGGTAAGTATAGGGAGAGATCGTAAAATATCCATAGACTTTTATAGCACCATGCATTGTGCATTCTTAAACAATCCAACGTCACATTTTTTTATAATAAATGTTAAGTACTCTTTATGTTCCTTAAAAGTACTGATAATGTCCTATTCCAAAGATTAGACAGCTTAACATCCTCAGATAATTATGTAACGAAAGTCTGATCTTCTTTCAATGAAATCGACGAGAAATCACAATGGAAATTAAAGGAAATGGAGCAAAAAGGGAAGAGATCAGATGCATATACAACAAGTAACCCATAACATGGCTGGCACATCGCACACAATGTTAGGTGGCAGTTACCCCTTCATTAATTTCGGCCACCAAAAGTTGCGAACTGTGACCTTCCCACTCCATCGTCTTTCATTAACTCCAACAGCTACCCTCTTCTCACTAGCACAGAAATTAAACCATTCCTTCTGCAAACGTTGTAGAACGAGAGAGAGAGAGAGAGAGAGAGGGAGACAAAAAAGATCAGATAGCAAACATGGTGACGGCTAAACCCGGAGTTGCCGCCATGGTGGCTGCGGCCTTGTTCTTTAGTGCATTTTACAACGTGTCTGCGCACGGGCCGGGTCCGGGACCAGCACAGGCTGAGGCACCGTCGGGCCTTGGGGAGGGACCGGCTCCATCACCAACTACTGGGTGCTTGGACCTCCTGCTGAACATGTCAGACTGTCTAACGTATGTGGAGGATGGAAGCAATATGACAAAGCCGGACAAAGCTTGCTGCCCTGAGCTGGCTGGGTTGGTGGGGAGCAACCCAATCTGCCTCTGCCAGCTGCTTGATACCAACGCCACCGAAAGCTACGGGATCGAGATTAACCTCAAAAAGGCTCTCAATCTTCCTTCTGTTTGTGGTGTTCCAACCCCTCCTGTAAGCATGTGCTCAGGTACTCTCCCCACCGGCCCTGTTCTTCCCATACAATAAACTTCTATAATTAGTCTATAATTATTTTACTATTCTACTTAAAAATGAAAACAAATTATATAAAATCGTAATTATTTTTTAATAAATTGACAAGATTACATTAACAGATTAAAATTAACTATAAAATAATTATTAAAAAATTGTAAATGTATCATTACTCCACCTCATGAAAACCAACTATTTTTATTATAAATCCTTCGAGTTAGGTCCGTTAATTACATCGATATTATCTCTCGCAAACAATAAAAACGAGAATTTACAATGCACTTCTTTTATATATATAAAAGAACCCTTTCAAACAAAAAAGAGACTTGTAGTGAAACGAAGGCCCAATTATTTCAAGAGCGGTGCTTCTCATTTTGACCAGGTTAAAATTTTGTTAATGTTATTACTTCTATTATTTTTTTAATATAAAATAATTATTTTATCCAATCACATCAGTAAAATATATAAAAAATATGTATAAGTAAATATGATAGAACTCTTCACAAAAGTGTGGTTAATTATTTGGGTCAACAAGGCATTTACAGCCGTGTAACATTACCTTTTTTAAGAGTAATGTTAAAGAAAAGTCATTATAGTAGTACATACTTTATACTCACTATGTAGCTTCTTCTTTTCTCCTTATTTTTTTTTCATAATTTTAATTTTAAGAGATGAACGGTCTAGATGAAACCATATATTGTGTATAAAAATGACTGTTATCAACAATAACTTCTCCAAAAAAGTTTTATTTTTTTAATTAAATAATAATATTATGGTCGTCTCATTTTTCATCTCTCATTTTGATCATGTTTTTAATATTTTGTTAACATTTTTTTATTTACTGATTAAGATAGTTACTGTGTATTGATGTTTTTATATATTTTTAAAAAATATTTAAAAATATTAAAATAATATGAATAAAATAAATAAAATAAAAATTTTACCTAGTGTCACACCAGCTGTCATTGCAGCACTCTTTTTAATTTCCAAATAAGACAAAAAAGCACGTGGTCGGTGTTCATCAGTCGGCATCTGTTATCCTCTGAATCTGACTGCTCTTAATTTTCTCAGAATGTCGATTGGTTTAAGACAATATTTCTTTTTTTCATTTGTTTTGATTTTTCCTAGAAAGAAATAATCTTCTCAATTTTCTATTATTTATCATATTCTATATTTTATCTTTCTTTTTTTTTTTAATTTTTTTAAAAAATTTTTATATGAATAGTGAATAAAAAATTTGAAATATTTTAAAAAAAATAAATTCAAAAAAAATATTAAAAAAATATTAAAAAATATAGAATGTAGAGTGTGAATGAATAGTAAGAAGTTCTGTAGCAAATTCGATATGAATATTAACCCTTTTTTCCCCTTAAACAATGCCTAGAGGCGTTCTCTCATATAAAAATATATATTACAAATTCTCTATGGCAATTTGTTGTGTTTCATGGGAAATCTTTTAGGATTAAGATTCTTTATAAGTTTTTTTTATTCAATTTTTTTTTATATATAATATAAAGAGAAATAAACACAACACACATGGATGACTATATACAATATTGTATTATAAATGTTTGTGGCCACGTTAGCCGTCGACAACGTTAATGCACTAAGATCTACATATAAAAATGCTACTTTATTCATAGATATGATCTAAGAATGTTAGTGTAATTTAAAAAAAAAAAAAAACTCTCGTTCTCACCTTGTCTTTTTGTACATGACAGTTGTGGGAATAGCCGTGCCCCCTGTTGGTGCTCCAACTTCGAATGAGGATTTTCCCTCACCAGGTAATTAATTCCTTCCTATCGATCTCACCTTGTCTTTTTTGCCTTTTATATGTACTCTTTGTTTATGTGAAATTAATTCCTAGTTTCTCTTAGGTCCTGTTTAGATGGTGATTATAAAATGAAATGATTTTAAATAAAATATTATTTTTTAATATTATTGTTATTTTAAAATTTAAAAAAATTTAATTATTTATAATATTTTGTATAAAAATTTTAAAAAAATTATAATGATGAGATAAACCATTTATGTATTCAAACCTCCTTAATCAAATTGGCTCTCATAAGTGAGTGCGTTTTTCTTTTGGGATTAAATATTAAAATAGTTTACGTTTTAAGAAAAAAATTTGTCTCTAATTTTTAATTTTAAAATTCTTACTCCAATTATTTTAACTTTAATCAAATTAATATATTCCGTCACTATTCCGTTAGAATTATTAGAACTTTTAGGTCAACACCAATAAATATTTGGAATTGTGCAATATATTTTAAAAATCAAATAAATATTACGTAATTAATCTAACAAAAATTTAATTAAAACTTGAAAAACAAACTTAATTAAAATGAATGTCATCTTTAGGGTTTAATTTCAATTTAAACTCCTAAAAATATTTAAAGAAATTTATAGAATTTAACTTAAATGTAAAAGTTTAAAAAAAATTCTAAAAAATCTTCATTCTTAAAAGCAAATTTCTTAAAAGTCTAGGTGTCAAAAATAGCTTTTTTTCTTTTTTAAGGAAAAAAACAACTAATAAAAAAACATAGTTCTGAAAATTAAATTGAAATTTGTTTTTAATTTTTAAATGACTATTTTTTTTTAATTTTACATTTATTCTGATTTTTTTTTTTTAATTTTAAGATATGATGCACACATGCCAAATATTTATTAGTGTTGACTTAGGGCTTTTAACAATTGACTAACTTATTAGTGATGGAAGAAGTACTTTGATCAAAATTGAAAGTATATTTGGCATGTAAAAATTATAATAATAATAATAATAATAATAATATATTATTTATCATCCTCTTATGTAGTATCAAATAATTTGAAGATAAGTAAAGAATTCTAATAATAATAATAGTAATAATATATGAGCCTAATAAAAATGAAAAATACTAGTTTGTCTCCTAAATTTACCCTTAGGCTTAACTGCTCGTATATTTTATTTTATTTAAAAATATTTAAAAAATCACCACTAGTGATTTATATATTTTTTTAAAATTTTTGAAAAATATTAAAAAAATGTTTGAAAAAAATATGTGATTGCACTAGCGCCTAAGTACCATCAGCCAATAAAAATTGGGAGATTTATTATGGGCCGTTTATTTTCCCTTTTCGGCTGATGAGATCAATGGAAAGTAGGCCCAAATTCCAGTATGGTAATAATTTCCATGCGAAACATTTAAATTTTACAGGGGCTCAACCTTCGGTCTCCCCGTCAACCGGAAACAATGGCAATAGAGGTTCAAGCATCTTAGGATCTGCTATACCTTTTACTGTTGGCTTACTGATTGCCTTTCTTCCAACGTTGTTCTGATCTTCATCTTATATTATGTGACTCAATTGCATTTTTAGACGTTGTACCCTTATTTATTTATTAGACAGGGCTTTATTTGTCTACTAGCAAATAAAATAACAGAGGACTTCCCGATTTATTCGTGAATACTGGAAATTTAATTTTGTAACACCTTATGTTTGTGTTGAACTCTAGGATTGATCTATTATATATATATATATATATATATATCTTAGAAGTTTGCTCAAAGTAATTATGTATAAAATTGAGATTATTTTTAATAAATTAAGCGGCATAATTACATTAATTAATTTTTTAAATGAATTGTAAAATAATTATAAAAGAGTTTTAAATCATATATCATTACTCAATTGCTAATATGATTCAATTACGTCCTTTGTTAATATCATATCATCTTATCTCATTGTCCAAATGAGACCTGACCCAAAGATTATGTCATTCCTAACAATTCCTCAAGATATTTCATGCATGGACATAGAGGAGGCCATTCAACTGAAGTTTTGTAATGCTCCTGATCACTCCCCATTTTTTAGAAGAGCGGACAAGACGTTAGACATGCATGCAACCATTGCAAGCAGTACGTATAGTGAGAGACTGTAAAATATCCATAGACTTTTATAGCACCATGCATTGTGCATTCTTAAACAATCATAAGTACCGGAATAACAAAATAAACGAGCATATTGTCTTTTCAAAGATATATTGAAAATCTCTTAAACCTAATGTTGATGTTGTAAAAATCGCTCAATAGGCCAGAAGGAGAGAAAGAGTCATTCCCGGTCTACTGGAGCGACTTGGGCCTTGTTTGGTGTTATTTGGAGCTCCTGATAATATTCCGGTGTGGCTATATGGTAGTGATGCGTACATCCATAATGATGAATAGAAAATAAGTGCAGAGAAAGTAAAGAGATGAACACATGAGTTTACATGGTTCGACATAATACTTACGTCCACGGACGTTTGGAGAGGAGAAATCTACTATAATATTCTTGTTTACACTCTCATCGTCCCTCATAACTCAATGTACAATGGTGATACTGAATGACTTTACTGAAGAAAGTTCCTTTACTTGAACTCCCTGTCCCAAGGTTAAAGGAGAAGTCGTAGAGAAGAGGAGAAGAATCGAAGAAAGAATAAGAAGAAGCCCCCCTGGAGAGAAGAATTCTCTCAATTTAATGGAGCGCCCAGACCCCCTTTATTCCTCCTCGAAATTTGCTAAGCATGCCCGATAGTCCCCCTCTTTTCCACATTACCTCTTGACCCCCCTTGAACCCACGTTACCTCCTGACAGCCCCCCACACACTTTTATTATCTTTTGACAACTCCACATTTCCATGACTCGTGACTCTTCTTGTCCCGTAGGTTCTAATCCAGGTGGGCTAAGCTTGGCCTTTGGGCCTAGTGTTTTACCCCCTTCACACATTACGCTAACAGCCAAGGTGGACTCTCCCTTCTTCAAACTCGTCATGACCAAGCTGGGATCTACAATTAGGTTTGTAGTTTTGACATTTTGACACCACAATGATATGATATTCGGTCTTAATAAATATATTCCATGACATGAATAAGTGACTGCATATAGGTTTGTATTTCACAAGTTTTTTTCATAAAAATGAGTGGTTATACAAAATTTCAAAACAATAATTAAAGGAATTACATATAAAAAATATCATAAAACATTCTGAAAAGAGACAATCACGCATATTTTGATAAACAATCAATCATTTTGTTCCCTAATTTCATCTTTATATAAATGGGTAATGATAAATTTGCAACCGGTTCACTACTCTTTTATTATTTATACTATATTTGATTTTTTTAAAAAAAATTATTTTTAAAGTATTTTTTTTAACATCCTTAATTATTAAAAAAATTAAAAATATATAGAATTTTATTAATAGTCACTTCCTTAATTATTAAATAAAAAAATTAATAAATAAAAATAAATAGTAAAAAAGTAATAATTCTACCATTTTCCTATATTAATTTGTCGGGATTTTTTACCGACTCAATCGTAGCTTTTGTCACGTTCAACTTTAGATGTGGCTAGAGGCGCCTTCATCGAGATTCTTGACCTTCACGGTAGGTTTCTGCCGCATCATCACTCTACTACTGCTTTAGTGAAAGTTTGGCCAAATGTTAATTAGAAAATTTATTTTTCCAATTAACTATACTAAATAATTTGGCCACTTTTTAATTAACTATACTAAATTTAATTAGAAAGTTTGGCCACTTTTTAACTATACTAAATAATAAAATTTTTAAATTTATTATTATTATATTAAAATATTAATTTTAACATTTTTCATTTATTTTATTTTAATTATAATTAAAATATTTATTCATTATAAAAGTACATAGTAATTTTTTAACGTTCATATTATTCCAATAGATATAATTTTTTAATGATATTTTTTAAGATTCAAGAATTTTGCAAATGGAAAAAGGTATTTTAGATTTTTCTTACTAGAAAATCGAAATTCTAAATTTTGGAATAGCCAAACGTATACCGTATAGAACTTCCCTTTACTCTGGAATAGCAAAACTCATGAGTAACTGAGTTCGTTTCTCCCACAAAGATGAAAGATTATTTTAAGGCTAAAAATTAACTTGGCTAGCAATTTAGACTGGCTAGATTTAGCAAGTCAAGAAAATGATCGACAAATTTACTGTAATTTTAACTAGTTTGATGTAAATATTTTTAAAGCAAACTAGTTAAAATTTGATCAAAATTTGACTATACCTAATTCACTACTAGTACTCTAAACTAGCCAAAGAAGTTTCACTGGGTTTCTCTCCCTTCCCGACTGCAAGGTCATTATCATTTATTTATTATATCCATTTATTATTAGGTAAATTTTCTAGAACATTGTTTACATCAAGGATATTGATAGGATTACTATCATTTTACTATCAATTTATTACTTACAGTGTATTTATTTATTTTTTATTATTTTTATTATTTTTTAACATTCTTAATCATTAAAAAAAATAAAAAAAATATATAATTTTACGAATAGTCACTTACTTAACTATTAATTAAAATAAAAAATCTTAAAAAAATCAAATACAAAAAGAGTAGTAAATGAGTAGTAAGAGAATAATAACTCTATCATTTTCCTTATAACAATATTGAAATAGGTTCATTCGTTGCAAAAATAATAATATGACATAGAATGACACAATATGCAATCGGCTATAAAATATCATATTTACTTTAAAATGCTCATTCAAGTTGAAGGAACAGCTTACATACTCACCTTACTTGCGTTGAGGTGAAGCTAGGTTACAATGCGTGTCTAGAATGAACTTGGTGAAAATGTCGCTTACTAAAATTTACAATTCCATTTTTTCCCCTAAACAAATGCAATTTGCAACTAAACACTTAATTAACTTTTACTATTTGCACTTTAGTCACTTAATTTTAGGCAATTTGCAAATCGACCCTAACTTCATATTTTAAACTTTTTTACTCATTTATGGACTCACTTCTAGTTAAAAACAACTTGGGGGCACAAAATACAAAATATGGCTGAAACATGTTTGTCCATGCACTTATACAACAATTTCCTATTTTTCTCTTCTTATTTTCATTTCAAACTCTTTATAAATCACATATTTTTATTTAATAAACACCATGAATTGCAATATTAAGATTGAAACGATCAAGCTTAAAATACACAGTGCAGTTCGGCCTTCAAGAACCTTTTTCAAAATAAAAAAGTCCCGGCCTTTCTTACAACCTAAGTGACAAGCCATCTTTTTATTAACCTAATCCATTGCATCCATCATCTTCATTACACTTTTAAGACTAATTAACCAAAAATCTAACTTAACTGCTCAATGCTTAATCGTTTGCAACACATAAAGCACTCATTTGGTCGCTTTTGTGTCATTGCTCCATTTAGTCACAAAGTCATGCACGTTTATCTAAAACAACTGGTCGAGTTGAAATGATTTGTGAATAGTAGTGAGATTATCAGTTGAAATTAGATGAGATGAGGTGAGATCATCTCTGTATCCAAATCGAGTTCAAAGCTTTCAGTCTACATGCTTATGCCTAGACCATTTTTATGCTTTAAATCATTAAATTCAAAATCACTCAAGTTTTGGACTCAAAACACCAAATAAAACAAGCATTTCAACTCCAAAATATATATCATCTTTAAACCTAACATTATCAACATACATTTTAATCACATTTTTAAGTATAAACAACATGACAATCAGTTTCAATTTCATCTTAATTCTTAAGAACACTAAATTCTAGTCATGAAAATTGACACGCTATATTCACAAACCAACCTACAAACCATGCTTGGTCCAAAACTAGCCAGGAGCACGTTACTCCTTCAACACCCACACATACATGCATACCATATAAACATTTACATGCTAAATTTGATAAGCCCTTCTTTTACCGGTTTCAGTTTGATTCAGTTCAATTTTTCGGGTATATTATATAGTATATATAGCATAGTATATAATAATATAGTGATAATATATTATAGTATATGATAATATATATTATACTTGTATTATAGATTATAGTGATAATATATAGTTATTTATATAGGATTTTAAAATTTAAAATTATATTAATTAGTAATTTATCATATAATACAAAATTATTTTATAATAATTATAGATAAAATATATTTTATACAATATAAAAATTAAAAAATATATATATGAACCAGTCTAGTGTTAAAAAAAGGAAAATCGGAACCGGGCTGATTTCGACCGGTTTTGAGAAAAATAGAACTGGTACAAGACCAAACCGAATCTGGTACCGGACAAAACCCACCAATTCAATCTGATCGGGTCCGGTCTATCGGTTCACCGGTTTTTTTTCTTATCCCTAATTTTCAACATCCTACTTCAAACACACATGGATTCAAGTATTTAACCATCTAACCTCAAACAACCCAACATCTAACATAAAAATAACTTCAAAATATATAGAATTTTAAGAAATAATTTTACTTTCAAACAACACTCTTAGGCAAGACAGCGCAACACAACTCCTCTCTTGCTAATGCTTGAAATGTAGCCAAACTAGTGAAGTATAGTTGGTGCTTGTGTGAGAGAAGTAAAGCAAACTTTGTGAGGGTGTAAAGAGGGATCTCGTCCAAGGGAAAGAGAGAGAAAGAGTGAGAAAAAGTGAAGTTTAGACCAAGGGAAGAGAGAGAGAGAGAGAGAGAGCTTGGGGTGTTTTAAGTGTCATCTATGGCCCTTCAATGCTCTTAGCGTAGGACACTTGGACAGTACTGTCCAAACCCTCCAATCAGCCCTCAAGAGTCTACTAGTAGACTTTTGAGGGCTTGGGAAGCCAAGATCAGTGGCCTTTGGCCGTGGGTTAAACCGGTGGTGGTAGGTTAGGGTCATGTGAATGTGTAAGGGACTTTATGAGGTGGCAAGATATAGGATTGTTCTAATTCTTTCTTTTCTGATAAGGAAAAACTTACTTCATGTATCATAAAACACAACTTACAAAATGAGAATTAACCCAAAGGATATTAGAGATTACATCGGGCTATGAACCCCATCATAAACTAGTTTCCTTAACACTAAGACCAAACTTGGCTAGTGCGTGTGCTGCTCCATTGCAGCTTTTGTTAGCATACTAAACTTCACAAGAGATGAAGAGTGCCATCATCTCTTTTGCTTTATAATGTTACCAATTGCTGCCTTTGATGCTTCTAGTTTAGAAAATTCATTAATAACCAACAAAGAGTCACTCTCAATCACTAGATGTTGAATGCCAAGATGAGCACTCAGTTGAAGCTCTCGTAGAATAGCTAGACCTTCTATTTCCACTACATTAAAACAAATTGCTCATTCTTTGCTGCAGCCATTAAGACAGTCCCCTTCGAGTCCCTCAATATTGCTCCAACTCCAGCAATAGATCCATTAGCAGAGAATGCACCATCAACATTAAGTTTGAAAATTCCAAGAGGGGGGGCTTCCCATCTGTAATGATGCCTTACTGTAGGAAAGGGCTTGCACTTTAGTTCATTGAAGGATCTCTGCATTGCCAAAGAATTCTCTACTACAGCCTCAACACTCATGCACTTATCTTCATAGATTCTCATATTTCTTCTATACCAACAGCTCCAACAAATTAGGAAGAACAGTTCAAGCATTTCCTTGGAACTGTCCCTTGTGATTCTTAGAACAACATCAAAAAACAGCACGTCATTATTGGTATGGAGCACCTTTGGGAAGTGACTAAGCCAAACATTTCTGAGAGAGGGGCAGTTACATAGGGCATGTAAGACATCTTCCCTTTCAGCACTATAGAATACACATGCTGCCTCGACCAATACATGTTTCCTTATGAGATTATACATTGTAGGTAGGATCTCTTTGACAGCTTTCCAAGAAAAAATTTTCCCCTTAAAGGGTAGTTGCCTGGTCCAAATTTCTTTCCACAACCTCTTCAACATTACAACATTCGAAGATTCAGCCCCAATGCCTATTTTGATTTAAAGATCTAAACAGCCTATAAGCACTCTTTATTGTAAATTCCCCATGTGTTTCCTGGATCCAGCAGAGCAGGTCAGGCCTTCCCTGGCTTAAAATAATCTTCAAGATCTTTGAAGCCACATTAGGTGTAAATATTGAATTAATCTTGCTCACATCCCACCCCCGAGATGTTGCATCCATTAAAGAGTCCATAGTGGCATCTTCGTTATGAGCCATAGCCCCACTTTCACTCTGTAGATCTGACAGCTTAGACAGCCCAGGTACCCAGTGATCTTTCCAAATCCTCACACCCTAACCAGTGCCAATCCTCCAGCAACGCCCAGCTACCATTTTATATATAGTGCTCCAGATGCCTCTCCACACAAAGGAAGGATTACACCCCAAAGTAGCATCCAGAAACTAGCTTCTAGGGAAATATTTGGCTTTGAAGACTTCATGCAACAATGAGGAAGTATTTTGCATAATTCTCCAACCTTGCTTGGCCAACAGGACATCATTGAACACCTTAAGATTCTTAAATCCCATGCCTCCATCCTGCTTAGTCACATACATCTTGGACTAGCTCAGCTAATGAATTTCGTGTTCATCCTTCTTCTAGCCCTACCAGAACTTAGCCATCAACTGTTCAAGCTCATTACATAAGGTGGAAGGTAGTTTGAAGCAGCTCATGTTGTAGGTGGGGATAGACAAAGCAACAGCTTTAATCAAGATTTCTTTACCACCCACTGAAAGCATTTTTTTTCTTTCCATCATTGCAGTTTTTTCCATACTTTACGTTTAATATCATAGAAGACCTTATGTTTGGACCTCCCAACCAAGGGTGGAAGCCCTAGGTACTTTTCAAATTGCTGACTATGCTGCACCCCCCGAAGTTCCAGTATTTCAGCTTGTTTAGCAGTATGCACATTACTACTAAATACAATTCATGTTTTGGCTTTATTAATCTTTTGGCCTGAAGAAGCCTCATAACAGTCCAATAACTCTTGGATTCTTTGGTTCTCATCCACAGTAGCCTTGCAAAACAAAAGGCTATCATTAGCAAATAGAAGGTGGGATATTCTAGGAGCCCCTCTACACACTTTTGCAGCTGTAATGTCACCCCTTCCCTTAGCTTTCTTAAGCAATGAAATTAGTCCCTCAGTACAAATGAGGAACAGATAAGGGGATAATGGATCATTTTGTCTAATGCCTCGAGTGGGCATAATAGGTCCTTTAGGCTCTCCATTTATCAAAACTGAAAAGGAGACTGATTTAACACACATCATGACGAAATCAATCCAGCAGCAAAGCTCATTCTCTCCATAACAACTGCTAGGTAGGGCCATTCCACTTGATCATAAGCTTTACTCATGTCCAATTTAATAGACATAAAACCATCCTTCCCATTCCTCTTGTTTTTCAGAAAATGCATCAGTTCATAAGCCACAAGGATGTTATCTGTTATAAGGCGGCCCGGAATAAAAGCACACTGAGAGCTAAAGATGATCACATCGAGCACGTTTTCAAGTCTATTTGCTAGTACCTTGGAGACTAATTTATAAAACACATTGCATAGACTTATAGGCCTAAACTCAGATATTCTTTCTGGTTTGCTTTTCTTAGGGATCAATGTAATAAAAGTATGGTTAAGTGAGGAGGGTAGGATACCAGTTCTGAGAATCTGTAAAACAGCATTGGTCATTTCATTCCCCACTATATGCTAATATTGTTGGAAAAAAATGGAAGCCAACCCATCTGGGTCAGGAGACTTAGTGGGATGCATTTGGTCAAGTGCTACCTTAACTTTATCTTTAGAGAAGACCTTCAGCAAATCATCATTCATTACTTCAATAACTTTACCCCTCAGATCCTCCAAGAAATCCAAATTGTTACTCTGATGCTTAGACTGGAACAAAGATTGAAAATAATTTAAGATGAGATGGTCTATGTTCTCATCATATTGCCATGTCCCATCCTCACTTTTGAAGCCTCTAATTCTATTCTTACTCTTCCTTTGAGATGCCTTGTGATGGAAGAATTTTGAGTTTCTGTCCCCTCCCTGGAGCCACATAGCTTTAGCTCTTTGTTTCCAAAGAATTTCCTCCCTTTCCAACCATGATTGGAGAAGGTTTCTAGCACCCAATGAATCTTCCTTTGAGACCCTATTAGGGTCCTCAAGTAGCAGCCTCTGAAGATTAGCTCTGACTCTCCGAACATTCAAATTTACATGCCCAAACTTCAGTTTATTCCATTCTTCTAATCCCCTGCTGCAGCTATTTAATCTGTCAACTATATCAACTATAGACCTCCCTTAAAGTTCCCTTGCCAATGCCTCAAAATGACCTCTCCACATTCCTCATACTCCATCCACATCGCCTCAAACCTGAAGAGTTTCTATCCAGACTTATTGGCCTCAGCATTAGGGAATAACATAATAGGCAAGTGATCTGAGTGAGTAGTAATGCCATGAATAACACGAGAAAGAAGAAAACATTCACTCCATTGGATGTTGGCAATAAATCTATCAAGTCTTTCACTGATCACTTGGTTTTCATCCCTTCTATTGCACCAAGTAAATTTAGGCACCTCAAAATCCAAATCCATAAGGTTACAATCATCAAGCACATTTTTGAACTCTTGCATCAGTTTTTATGCTCGTGGTCTGCCACCCCTTTTCTCTTGTTGCCACAACACCTCATTGAAATCACCACAAACAAGCCAAGACATATCTCCCTCTGCCTTCAGATTTCAGATTAAACTCTAAGTTTCTCCTATTCTCTCAGTTTCTGGATGGCCATACACTCCAGAAAACTTCCAAACAACCCCTCTATCAATATCCTAAATCTCCTCATCAATGTGGTAGGAAGAGAAACTCTTAATGGATAGGTTTATTTCATTTTTCCAAAGCAAGGCCAACCCCCCACTTCTGCCCTCACATGCCACTGCAAAGCAGCAATCAAACCCCATTCTAATACGTACACGCTCCATCTGAATCACATTCATTTTTGTTTCCTGTAAAAACACCACCATAGGACCTTCCCTCATTACCAAGTCATGAAGTGCTCTAACTCCTTGTGGGTTCCCAAGCCCACAGGAGTTCTAGCTTATTGTTTTCATTAATCTCAGCGGTGATGCATCGCAGCCTCCACTATTGGATACAAATTGGTTGTCGGATCCTCCCCATCCTTTGTCAAGCTACTCTTTCCACGTTTTGAAACCTGAGTGTGTTGCATAATGGCCTTCCTCTTCCCCTTAGCTTCCTATTGCGTAGTACTCCCAGTGGAGTTCAAGTTCAAAGAAGAGCCTGTTCTAGTCCACTTCCTGCAAGGTCTTCCCCTTTTGGGCTTTGAGCATTGACCTATCAAGCTCTTACTTTCCATGAGCCTAGTTCCACCGGCATGAGTGAACGCCTCTGCCAAATCCTCACTAGTACCCTCCCTTAGAGAGAGGCTCTTATCGGTTTCCCTTAAAAGGTCAGTACCCATTCCAATCGCAGTCACTAGAAGCAGCAGCTCATTGTGATACTCCTCCTGCATGGGAGCGCATCTCGACTTGGGGTGTAACTCAGTAGACCCCATGGTATTCGGTCCATCCTTGCATGGTAACTGTTTCGCACTCCCGTCTCCAGACTAGTTGACAGTTACATTGGTCTTGGAGTTTACTTTCGAAGCATACTCTGCGCTGTTCTCCTTGAGCCTCTCATGTCTTTCAGTTGTTTTTGAAAAAGCTACCTTTTCCACTAGGCTTGGTCCACCCTCCGCATTGTTCTCCGCAAAGTTCATTTGTTGCTGGTCGCCTAGCATAACATGAACCTTTCCGCCACATCTCACGGCATCTATTTTCCCGCCATAGGCACTCCTGCGGTTGCCACCCCATTGGTATCACTTGGCGGGATCGGGGCTGCCGCAACAGGGGCTTGTGGTGGTACATTTTCCTTCATGTTCCACTCAACACAACGGATACCAAAGCTAGTGGCTCTCAAGCATGCACCTTGAGGAAGTAACTTGCCTTCAAATTGTAGGGGCTTCCATGCAAGGCATTCCTTGTCCACATGTCCCAGGTGGCCACATCCATAACAAAAATTAGGGAGTTTTTCATATGAGAAAAGGACCCAACAGGTTTTGCTTGCACTGATGGAGATCTTTGTGCCTTGTAGTAATGGTTCAAGAACATTAACAACAACCTGAACTCGCATGTACTCCCTCCAAGCGCCCTACATATTTATTCCGTGCCATTAGAGGTAGATTGTGAATCCAGACCCAAAATAGAGCCTCCGTGAGTTGATTTGTTGCACCTGTTGACAACCATCAACCTCCTTCACCAACACAAGTTGCTTGTCAAAAAATTAGGGACCTTCTTTAATCACTCGATCCTTATCTTTACGGTCGTCGAACTCAACAAGGAACAACATTGCGCTTAAGTCTCGAAATCTAACTCACTTCTCAGGCCTCCACCCTTTCCTCATCGTGACTTTGAAAATGTCCTTGTTAAAATGCTTCTCAGTTAGCAGCTTCAATATCAAACACTTTCCTCCACTCAGGATCACGTCTTCCAACTTTTCCAATTCCACCACTACCTCATTTGCCTCCCTCTCCGTCAACGTTAACCTTGTATACAGTTCATTCAGATTTGCTTCCATTGAGCTTGATCATAAGAGCCCAAAAAAAAAAAAAAAACTCTAAAGTGTAGAAAACTGCACTCGTGGCAATAAAGACACCGCTACGTAGGATGACCTAGAGAGGAAAAAAAGGATTGTTCTAATTAAAGGCAAGGGCTTTGTCACAATGTGGAGTGCACATGAAGTGAAATGAGGTGAAAATTTTTATCTGTTTGGATACAGAAACGGTTTCATTTAATCTCATCTCATAATTATAATTTTTTAAAATTTTCACACAAAATATAATAAACAATTCAACTTTTTCAAATTCTAAACTAATAAAAAATAATATTTTAATAATATTTTATTTAACTTTTAACTTTAATCTCAACTCATCTCATTTTAAATCCCTATCCAAACCTAACCAAATGATTCTTATTCGAAAATATAAATTTCCTAAGTTTCCCTCTCTCGTGGTTTTCTTACACGTCTGAAAGTCGAAGCTTACCTAGATTTTTACAATATTTTCAGTCTTTTTTGCTTGTGCCGCAAGAATGGGAAATAGAGAGAAATTCTTTCAAGCAATCTTTCATAGAATGAGACAATTAACCAGGAAGAAAGAGAGCCGAAAAGTATTGTATCTTATCATCTTTGTACTCGTCATTCACCCATCGTCTAGTTATATGATATTTAATAATTGAAGAATTACTTGTTATATTTTAATAGTTAAAATAATAATAAATATTATTTTTCTAATTCTAATTCCGGCAGATTTTACGTTTAATATATCTAAAATAAAAGTGATCCCGACTTCCAAAATATCCTATCCTATCCATTCGTTGATCACAAGCTCCAATTTTACAAGAAATTCTTACCAAAGATAAGAAAAACACAACTGAAGCCGAATATAGAAAGCATTAGACAAGCCAAGGTGTTTTGAACAATTCTCTCAACAAGTCTAAGGTAATTTGTTATTCAGTCAATGTTTACTATTTTCATGTTTTGGCTTTAGGATGAGTAAAGTCGTCATGTCCTGTATCCGGGTTCAACCCTTCTAGCTGTAAATATTTGAAGAATAGGCTGGCTTGAATACCACAGCTGTGTGTATTGCTCTGTTTATATAGATTTAGAATGAGTGAGTTTTGTAGTTTGAAATACACTAGTGGATATATACAATACAAATATTCCTATATATTAGGAGGCATAACAGATGGAGTTGTTGCAGATGATAAGCGTGGAGTTGTTCCAGATGATAACCTTCTTGGGTTAGCTCTAACAACCCCACCAAAACTTAAAGTTTGGTTATGATGGAGATTGGGGGAGAAAACAAATGGTTTCGGGAGAATCATGGAGAGTCAAGAGGTATAACTGTCGCCATACATATGAGATGAGATGATATGAAAGTTGAAAATTCGATAAAATATTATTTTTAATATTATTTTTATTTTAAAATTTGAAAAAATTAAATTATTTAAAAAATTATAATGATTAAATTAGATTAGATGAGATGATAGGGTTTATAATAACCAACCCATCTTCCAAAATGGTATCATTTTGGTTTTTTCTGATGCGGAAGGAAAATGCCATGTTTTGTAGTGTGCTGGAGTGTTTAAAAAGGGGGGTTTTGTAAGAGAATTTATTTTTTCTTCACATAGATCATTATTTAGAACTCACATCAACTCTTCTCAATTTATCTCATCTCATTATTACAACTTTCTCAATTTTTCATACTAAATCTAATAAACAATTTAACTTTTTTAAATTTCAAAATATATAATAATAATATTAAAAATAATATTCCAAAAATATTTTAGTTAACTATCTAAAATTATCTCAACTCATTTCTAAATTATCTAAACGTAGCTAAATATAAAATACTTTTAATTTTCAATTTTCAATTTTTGTACCTACTAATTAGTTAGTTTTTATCCAAACACACAACTCAATATATATAATTTCTTCAAACTTTTAAATAAAACACAAAAGTAATATAAATTTTTTAAATTTTAAAATAAAAAATAATTTAAAAAATTATAATTTATAATATTTTTATTAAAATTGTATAGTTGACAATTTCGAAGAAATTTCGCGGGCGTAGGCTTGACGGAGAATCTAGATACAATAACTTGAAGGACGCGCTAGCTAGACGAAATAACCGAGAATGTTGTCGGAAGAAGATACTCATCATCGAGATTTTATATATACCATGGAAGGTGCGCTCGCAAGATGCAGGTACTGCAGAACGTCCTACGTACGTAGTATGACCTGCTAATTCCATGGAACACCTTTGTAATTCAGGTGGTTGTAGTTATTTGCAGCAAGGTGATCAGCTCCAACGAGACTACATCGAGCTTGTTCTCATCAATCACAGACAAGAAAAACGTGTTCACCACCATGTAAATAGAGCTCAGAACTTGACCATCGGCTACCTTACACTTCTGGGAATTTATATGATCCCAATCTCCTTCCACTACAGATCCTCCACCACGTTGTCTCTTCAATATTATTGCCAAAATTGGTGGGTACCTTTCTCTGTTTCCCTCTCAACTTCTGTAATCTACTTCATCACTTTCTTAGATGTGGTGAAGAAGTTTTACTGGACCCAGTATTATCTAGAGGTGAACCGTATCGATCAGCAAAACTTGCAATCCAGAATTCGTGAAGCTAAAGCCGAATCGAACGGCCATAGCAAAGTACAAATTCTGTGTCATCAAGGAGAACCTGATCCTGTGCTCCTGTTCAAACGAAAACTTTACATTTGTTTCACTGTTTCAGCTTTGATTGCCATTTCCATTTTGCAGTTATATGCCTGCCGGTTAATCCCGTGTTGATTAAAGCAATTAGGCGGTCGGGCCGCGGGCGATGATCTTATTTTTAGTTTTACCATTAGTACGTACTCATGTAAGGGGTATTCGTAATACCTGCATTTATGTATCATATTCTTATTAATATATGAGCAAGCTTAATTACAAGTCAGATTGATCTTTTTTTATCTCACACTACGCGCTTCTCCATCTCAATTTCTATTAGCTCCCTTTTCTCTCCAAACAGCCGCCCTAGCAAAAACCCTACCTAGGGGTGGCTCCCTCCTCCCATCTAATTAGACCAAAGACTATGTAATCCTTTATTTTCCGTCCAAAGTGTGGCGAAACACCGATCTGCTCCTTTTCGAAGCCCATCGACTACCACCGCCCCTCCACAGGATTTCTAGGCTGCCGATCATTCGGACGGCCAAAGGCTTTCTTCGAACGGAACGACGCGTGAGTCACACGCACGAGTCATAGTAGCATGTGAGATCCACGCGCCATCGCACCAGGAAATTTCTACTGCTATCACCCGCAACGTTTCTGGGACCAGGGATCTCGGTTTCTTCATACTCGACAGGCCGCCACACTCTTAGCATGGCACGTGTCCCTCATACGCCACTACAGTCTCTTTATTTCTTGTATTTTGCCTTCCTTCAAGCTAAAAATTTGGATTTACAATTGTAATCCTTCATTTTCACATATATCTTTATGTTTATTGTTATTTCCTTTTGTTTAGATAAAAATAAAAAAGAAATAGTCTCTTGAACATTTTGTCCATATAGTGAAAGTCTTCTCCTCCTCTGGAGGTGGGGTTTGAAATCTCTACTTTAGACAGAGTATGGTCTCTTGAACGATTTGTTTGTAGAGAGTTATAAAAATTAACATCATACTAGTCACAAAGGAATTTGTGTACTGGTGAAGCCCCAATCATGATTAGTTGGCTTGTAATCCGGAATTTTTCCTATTTGTATCAGGTCACAGCTGTAATTTCGCTTTTATGAATGAATAAAGTCTATTTCCAATAAAAAAAATTGATTTTTTTTTATGAGTTTGTTCATGAACATTAGGTTGAGTTGAGTTCTATAAAAATTGTATCATTTAATTATCATAATTTCATATTCACAATTAGACAAATTTCATAAATAAATCAAGCGTAAATTGAGTTTAACATATTCAAATTTAAGATGCCTGTCGATAAGCATGCTCAAATTACATGACCCCTAGTTGGATGTGAGCATAACGGAAAATGTCTCGGATGTTATAAATTTTGGTTTAAGTTTAACTACCAACGGGATGATTGTAACACCAACCCGCTCTCCACGGTAAAGAATAAAGTCACTTTTAAAAATTCTTGAGAGTTGGAGTGCTACTACTGACTGTGACTTAAAAATTTTGTTCTTAATGAAATGTTAGATACAAAAATTCCTTATAATAAATAGAGTGTGCGGAAATATTTATTAAAGTTCTCAAAGTCCGTGCAATAAAAATCATAACTTAATATACAATTACCATTGTTTGTTTTTACAGATGAGATAATATTAAAGGTAAAAAGTTGAATAAAATATTGTTAGAATATCTTTTTTTAATATTATTTTTATTTTGAGATTTGAAAAAGCTGAATTGTTTATTTTATTTTGTGTGAAAATTTGATAAAGTTATAATGATTAGATAAGATGAGATAGAATGAGTTGAGAAAAAAATATGAAATCAAACGAGGTTATATTCACAATCACAAAATTTTAGAGCATCAACTCACAGTCCACGGCCCATTCCTCATCTGCCCATAATATCACAAAACCAAATCTCACTCAAGACGAGTCTCAAGGATAATCAAAGTCGTACGCAGTTTAACAATTCTCGTACGCCAGTTTGCACAATTTCTAAACATGCAGCTTGATGGAAAGCACAAATTCATTCGGGAAAACTTTTTCAGCTTGATGGAGCATGAGGTCTTGAATGAATTGAGCGAAACGTGCAACATGGAACTGAGATTAAATTCTGGACTACTATCAATGAAAGGCCATAGATTAGAGGCAGACAGAGACAAACAGAGAGATAGAGACAAATCAAGAGATACAATGGTATTTGGCACTTACTATAGCACACCCCAACTGTTTTATCTATACCTAGGCAATGGCTCATTTCGAGGGGAGCACTTCCATACGAAGAAGAAGAAAATTGGAGAGGATAAGAGAGAATTTCTATAACATTACGGAATGACATTACAAAAGTCTAGCTTCAGTACATAAACTGTCAGGTGACTATAACAGAAAGTAAGCAATAGAGGCCATGGGCCAATTCAAATACAAATGTAAATAACAATAGTCTAAAGCAAATAAAAACATAGCTCCAAACATAAAGCAAACTAGGCTCTAAAGAACAAGCGTCTGCATGGCCTATCTAAAGTAACTAAGTCTAATAGAAACGTACAAAGATAACTATAGATCTATAAGTCCCTCAAGCCCAACCCATCTCGCCTGCAGATTGAAAACCGGTTTAACTTAGTTCACTAATTGACAAGAGTTAGCCCACTCGTACTCAAATCCCCCTTCTTCTCGCCTATGTCTCGAAACTTCACTCCACAGACTCTCTTCTCCGTATGAACCGTAGATCTAAACTTGTGACACTTACCCAATGTGTACGTTGGACGACGGTTGCGGTTGCATGGAGAGCGGCTACCAACAACGGTTGGGTGTCTTCTTGGACCATGGGACAAAGGCAACCAAGTTGAGCGAGAGTAACGGATGAACATAGAGAGAGAGAGAGAGAGAGAGAGAGAGAGAGCTTACCAGCGTGGTGATGGAAAACCAACAGGCTGAAAACTCATGGGGTAACCAAAAAATTTCAGAAAAGGAGAAGGAGGAGTTGGGTGGCCGGGTGAAAAAGAGAAGGAAAATATAAAGGACCCCTTGACAATAACTAAGTGAGTTGCACCTCGTTTATTCCTTTTTTGTATAAAGAGTAGTGATAGATACAGTTTTAAGTTATTAAAGTCTCGCATACTCCATTTGAAAAAGAGTGTGGTCCACCATGAAAAAAATAACTTTATCATTGCGGCTAGTCATTGCCCTCATTGTAGTCGAGCACCTCTCTCACCAACATACAAGCTGAGTGTTACCAATGCACGTTGCGATCAAGCTCAAACACTCACCCTTGGCGGTCATAGGCTAACTACACTTGTATAGTTTGGTTAGCCATCGCCCTCATTGCGGTCAAGCAACTCTCCTACCACCATACAAGCTGAGTGTTAGCAACATACATGTGATCAGGGGGTGAACACTTGCACTTCTTGATTGTAGACTAGCCACACTTGTATAGTCTCGTTAGCCATCGCCCTCATTGCGAGTGAGCAGCTCTCCCGCTACCATAAAATTTGCATGTTAACAATGCGCATATGATCGAGGCTAGCACTTACACTTGGTGATTGTAGACTAACCACACTTGTATAGTCTGGTTTGCTATCGCCCTCAGAGCATTCGAGCACCTCTCTCGCCACCATAAGTCGAGTTTAGCAGCGCACATGTGATCGAGGCTAACACTCGCACTTGGTGATTGTAGATTAACCATACCTATATAGTATGGCTCGCCATCGCCTCATTACAGTGAAGCACCTCTACTGCCACCATTCAAGCCGAATGTTAGCAACGTACATGCGATTGGGACTAAGACTTACACTTGATGTTTGTGGACTTACCACACTTGTATAGTCTGGTTAGCCATTGCCCTCATTGCGGTTGAGCACCTCTCCAGCCACCATACAAGCTGAGTGTTAGTAATGTGCATGGGATCAGAGCTAACACTCTCATTGGGCGACCGTAGACTAACCACACTAGTATAATTTGGGTAGTCATTGCCCTCATTGTGATCGAGAACCTCTCCCACTACCATACAAGCCGAGTGTTAGCAAAACACATGCGATCAAAACTAACACTCGCACTTTGTGATCATAGACTAACCACACTTGTAGAGTCTGGTTAACTATTGCCCTCATTGCAGTCAAGCACCTCTCTCGCTACCATACAAGTCGAGTGTTAGCAAGGCGCATGCGATTGGGACTAACACTTGCACTTGGTGTTCGTAAACTAACCACACGTGTATAGTCTGGTTAACAATCACCTTCCTGTCACCTTATAAGCCAAGTATTAGCAACGCGCATGCAATCGGGACTAACACTCATGCTAGGCGACCAAAGGGCAAGCGTGTGCATGACTGGGTTAGCTTTCACCTAGGTTGTGATCAATTTGGGATGCAACCATTACATAGGAATTTACTATCATGCACAACAAATGGATCTGATGATACAAGAGCCAAGGTAAAGCAATCAGATAGAAGGTTCGAAAATAACCAAAGCAAGGTCCAATCAAATTCATAAAAATGTAAGGATTGAACTAAAGGCCTTGTAGTGGTAGTTTAGCTTTAAGGCCTTCAAGTCTATTCCTAACTACTTTAATAAGAAGTCTGGAGACCAAGATTGTACCCGACCCCCTAGGCTCCCGAGAGGACCTTAGTTTGGTCTCCAATTTGCCGACGAGCTACTAGGATTGGGCGAGCTTCTTCTTGATAGACTCAGTGACATTGTAAGCTGGAAGTAAAGCCCATTGTGCTGTCTGAGCTCTTCCCTAATAGTCTTAAGCTGAGCCTCCATCTGGGCCATCTCACTGCAAGTGGAGTCAACATCCAATTGGAGATGTCAATGGGAACCCTCTGCCTATAAAACCCTTTATGCATACTCATCAAAGCGACTCCTCGCCCTTCTAGCTCCATCTCCAACCTGTTGCTGTGAAGGAGCTCAACATCCTGCTTTCCTCTAAAAGATTTGCTTTGTAGGTACGCTACCACTTGTGCTCTTGGAATTTTTGCAACTCCCTCAGGAGGTCAGCAACCTCATTCCACAATGCAGTTATCTCAATCTCTTGAACACGAGAATGAGAACCCAATTGCTAGTAGGCTTTCTCCCATTTTTCTAAGGAAAGAAAGTGCCCAAGTTCAGGCATAAGTTGGTGAATGGAAGGGTCCATAGAGTCATCAATTGGTTAGATAGATGCCAAGGGCCTTAAAAGGGAAAGTTCGATGGTCCTAAGGAACTAAACTCCTCGACGGCAATGCCAAGAACTTGCCTATCCAGGAGGCGCTGACAGAGGGGCCACAGGGGCACCATGATACTGAGTTCACACCCATCATAGCCATGAGCCAATTTCCATATGCCCATCGCTACCCTCGCTAGTGCAAGAATCAGAAGAAAGAATCCCTCCCGGGGAAATGGATAAAGAGACTTCTCAACCAAGCGAAGGAATGTTAGGGGGAAGGATGGTGTAGAAGCTTCTTCCCCACTAGGCATAATGCTCGTGTAGCCATGTCTAGGAAGGACTTGGAGGCTAGTTGGAATGTTTAGGGTTTCCTCACCAGAAATTGTGGACAAAATTGAAGAAGGGGTATTGACCATGATCTCGACACCCCCAGGTGTGGCACTACAAAGGGGGTATGGTCCTCCTCGCCAACCTGCCACACTTCCACTAATTCACTTGATGCCGAGGGCAGCGTCCCAATTTTTTCAAATAGTGCCTTAGGGAAATGGCCCTGAAAGACATCTGGGATGGTTGATACTCACCAAGTATTACTTCCAAGTATAAAAGCAGGTTTAAAAATACAGGGAGCTTCCAAGGTCATTTCCATAGGGACAACTTCGTCAACACAATCAATCAAGCAAAAAGGTTTTAATGGGAAAAGAACAGTAAAGATGGGAGCATGTGGACCTCTGTAGTTGGATGGGTTTAAGGCTATTTACTGTGAGAGTGTGATGAACTAGGTACTTGAAATTTGTACAATATGTAGGATGAATTTGTATTTTGATATTAAGGATGAGGGACTGAAATTACTCTAAAGGAAATAGAACGTGAGTTTAAGTCAAAATGAAAACTGCTTTGTATTCTTTAATTTCTTGGAGAAATATGAGATGTTGGATGGAAATAGTCAACTTAGAGAAAATAGTTTAGAATCTTGGGAAAGCAAAAGATGTATTGGCAAGAGAGTAAATACTAGGGACACAGGGTTAGGGTTTTCTCAACCATCGAGATGTAGGTCACGGGGTGCATCTGCTTGTGCCAAACCAGTCATGATATTAACACATAAACTCAAGAAAACATGCAATCTCAGATTAAAAGCACCAATAAAAATAAATCCCTCACTATATTAATCATCCTTTTTGTTCTAAGACCCTAGGGCTGAGGAATCCTTGAATATTTCAAGGTCTTGATGTGCCATAAGTTTACATCAGGTCAGAACAAGAGATTCTACAAAAACCCACAGTGAATTAGGAGTGAAAATATAGAGATAGAGTCTTGCTAAATACCACAGCAACCAACAGTACTCGGAAGGAAGAAGAAAAACCCCTTCCCTGCAACCCTAGTTGTAGAGTTTAGCCTAGAATCATTTTGAAAAAGATGATTTTGAGGCTTTACAGAAACCCTACAGAGCAACACTTGTAATAGAAAACAAAAGTAAAATAGAAAACACCAGGAAAACAGCCAAAAATTGATGCCCACATCCTTGCTCCTCGTCCCCTTTTATCACTTTCCTTCACCATTTCTCTCTCTCTCTTCTAACCGTCGCCTACACTTTATCTCCATTCTACCCTTTGGAAGAGCTCGACTTCTTTAGTAGAAAAAATGTAAAGGGTGAGTGGGTGAGAAGCTTAATGCTTCGATGGACTTGGGCTCTTGGGATGAGATGGACTTGGGCTCTTAGGCCTTCAATACCTGCATAGTTTAAACTATAATTAGCCCATGAGAAAGAATAAGCAAGTATTTGAGAAAGATAACTCTTAAACTTCACAACCCATTAGACAAAGTCCATTTTATAGAAGTGTAACATTTAATCATATTTGTATGACCAATCAACCTCAACTGCCTTACTTTAAATAGATATTTTAACAAGATATCCTGACAATCAATGGTCAAAGAACTCGGTGTCTAATGCCAAGTCAATGTCTTCATCCTCTTGGTCAAGAATCTAAGCCAGGTGGTCAAGCGGTTGCTAGGCTTGCCCTCGGTCATCAAGTGGAAATGAGGGGCATGGACAAGGTTGCCTACAACCACCTTTTGGGCTAGCGGTGACGTGGTCGTAGCTTGACCTGACGTGGCCTTATTTAGTGTCACGAATGCTAACACATCAGTACAAGATTTTTTTTCCCCTTTTGCTCCAATAGGATGGAGGAAGGTCTCTTTTGCCCATAAGGTGGAGCTGGCTCCCCCGAACTAAGGGATTGGCGGCCGACGTATCACAATCGGTCCGAAGAAACCAAGAAATGATCTATGCTTTTTTGGTAAGAAGCAGACCAATTGGCTTAGGGTTTCCCTCGACCCATGAGTAGACAAGGTCCAAATAGTTTGTCTTCCTTTTAGATAGGGTTATGTTAAAGTCACATCCTTATAGAACATAACTCCACAATGCCCTAACTGGGAATTTGCAGCTACAAGCTTCATTCACTAGAAATTCCTCACTACAAGAAAACTACTTATTTGTGACCAGTTATTTCTAGTGAAAATGATTATTTCCTACCAAAATGAGTATGTTTTTGTTGCAAATAGTCGTTATCGTCTCAAATCATCCGTCGAAAATGATTATTTCCTTCCAAAATGAGTCTGTATGAAAAAAAAACTTCATGTGCCATTCCTTAATGAGGGAATAGTAAGACTACAAGCGTGCCAATTTATAACCTTTCTATGAATGAAAACTATACTAATTCTCATCATGTTGCAGGGCACTATGGGTGTAAAAACATCCGTGAGCCTTGAGATCTGGAATTTCCTTGCTTGCAGGCTCCAAATCCAGCCGCCATGCCATGCAGCATGATAGCAAGATTCTCCAAGCATTGGACAGGAGCTAAGTTGGAGCCATACTTAGAAAATCTAGAATGTCGTGAACAGGGAGACAAAAAGGGAGTCTTAACCCCATCATAAACATACTTATGTTTAGGCCCACATGTTCAACGAACCCCTCAAAATCGATGATGCCGTGGTGAGTACTAGGCAAAATCATGTCATAGAAATGAGGATCCCATACAAATCCTTCACTGAATCCAAATATGCCCGAGTAGTAGTGGCGAACCAATAACTCCCCTCGAATGTGTTTGGTTGAGAGGAACCATTATCACCAGACCCGTTTGGTGACCTTTAGGAGCAGGAAGACAAGAACCAAAATTAGAAGCACTACAAGAGGCCATCAGTGACAAGGAGATGAAGAAGATCCAGGTATAGGGAAGGGTGATCGCAATGGACGCATGAGAAGAAAAAGAATGATATGCTAAGGAGGAGAATCGGGGTTTAAGGAAAAAGGGGAGCAATTAGGGAAACAACGACCTACATCAATAGAGAGATAACAAGTGTCATTGGTGGTGAAGACGAGTTGGACAAATCCTGCAAAACATGTTGCACAAAGAGACATGACGGATGCAGATTGATGGATGCTACTCTGCACGAGGGAACTAATCATAAAAGAGGCATGAGAAGCATCAATGCCTGACGAGACGACATGTGTCTTTTAAAAAACAAGAAGAAGAAAAGATAGATTAAGGGGAAGTATAAAATTACCGTCGACACATGTTCAATGAGAAGTTGCAGGATAACTGCTAAGCCCAAACTTCCCCTTGTAGATGGATCAAACCCTGTACTGTTAAGTGTTAAATGGGGCTCAGGTTCCCTATTGCTATATATACAGAGGTTGGAAGTGTAATGTACACGTGTACGCATGATTAACTAAAGCCATTCTAATTAAGACACTACCTTAATGCAATGGCATATAATGTTGGAAGCTAACTTATCTTACCTAGATACCTGCCTTGTGCGGGCATGATTTAGGACTGCTTTGACTACTAATAGTCCACATACCGAAAGAGGGAGTGGGAAGTCAAGGCGAAGGAAGGGCTTACCAATTTGAGGCAAATAGTTCTTAAATACCAACAAAGGTATGCACTAAAAAGCTCTGTGAATCAACACACAATAAACAATTGAACTCCTCCACTAACGTAGCATCAAAGGCATCCCTTGCCTAAACCCCGAGCCATTCTCATTTTTTGGCTGTTGGTTGTTAGGGCTAGCTGCAAGCACACCAAACACATCTTAACGAAAGGAAAGAAAAGAACAAGCTCGTGGCTTCTAGTTTCAATTACAAAAGTAAGGGTGTGTAGGTTTACATGTTTAAATATTAAAATGAGTTTTTCTATAGATTAGCCATTATTCAAGGTTGATTTGTAGCACACCTTACGTGTTTTTTTTTTTTGTTAAAGCAAAATGTGTGTTTTGCATTCCTTTGTTTGTAGCTTTTCCTCCTGCACCATCTCCACCAACATATACTCTCTCTCTCTTCGTGTCTCTGATCCAAATCCCTCCCCTCCATCAAACTCACAAGTACCAAAGCCAGCCATCCTACTATTCATCCTCAGCCTCTTATTCTTCAACATTCTCGTCCAAAAAAATACCAGAACTTCGGCGAGAATCGTAGGCCACCTGCCATTCAAAAATTACCAGAAAAATTACCACAATAGTCATGGAGGTTGCTGGTAAGTCCATCAAAGAAATCAAATGTTATAGAGTCGAATTCATTGTAGTCTATGTAAGCAAATTGCAACTCTGATAAACCTCTAAAGGTGGGCAATGTCCTGTTAAACTTGTTTCTTTGAAGGCCCAGATTGAAGAGCCTTGAGAACTGGTTAAAGTTCTTTGGTAGAGATATCCTGAGACCAAGGTTGGCAACCTGAATCTGTGACACCCTATCCCCAGAACAGAAGACGTGAGGCGAGGAAGGAGGGTCACATGGGTTATCATCCCCATTGGCAGGCCACTTGAGAAGCTACGGATTTTCCAAACATTTTCTAAAATCGTTTAGGATTTTGAGATCATTAGGGTCTATGGCAACAAAAGCCACTGTAAATAGGAAGAAAGAGACAAAAATGCATACCCTCGTTTAGGCAACCTCCATGACTACTCTTGGGGGGGGGGGGAGAGGAAAAAAATAAAGGGGAAGAGAAATAAAAGAATTTCAAATGGTTGTCTGTTGTGAATTGAGTCTGAGAGAGGGAAACACAATATGGAATTGAGACGTAAGGTGTGCGATGGGATGCAGCCAAACAATGGCTGATCTTAAGATTCTTTCTATTAAAATTAACTAAAAATAGTTAGGCTTGTGAGGCCAATAGTAGTATAATTTTGATCACTTTTATTCTTGATTACAACTATAAAATCTAGCATTTCACGCGAGAGATGTAACAAACTGAAATGGAGAAGAGGTTTGTAGGAGAACCCAGAAAAGAGAAAAATATTCTTTGTGTTGATCGAATTGAATTGAGGAATTTACAAGGGACGTATATATGTACAATTGCCAAAAAGAATCTTTTAACAACCTACTAAAAGTGGAAATACATTATTGCCCTTTATGTACAACTTAGCAAAAGTAAAACATAAATGACAAAATCATCCTTCTTCACTAACGATGGGCTGCTTTCCTTTTTGTGTATTCTGTATTGATGTATGCTGATCTAGTTCATGCTCCAATACCCCCCACAAGATGGAGAGTAAAGATTTACAACTCCCATCTTGGATAAGTGTTGATTAGGAACTGTGGATGACAGAGCTTTAGTGAGGAGGTCCGCCAGCTGAAGAGCACTTGGGACATAGCAAGTGGAAACACTATCCTCTTGGATCTTGTCGTGGACTAAGTGACAATCAAGCTCGATATGCTTGGTCCTCTCGTGGAAGACAGGGTTGGCAGCTATGTGAAGAGGAGCTTGGTTATCACAATGTAATAAGGCATCTTGAGGATGAGTGACTTGCAAAGTAGATAAAATGAACCTCAACCAAGTCAATTCAGAGTAGGTGGCTGCCATTGATCTATATTCCGCCTTAGCTAATGAACGGGAGACAACTGACTGTTTTTTGGACTTCCAAGAGATCAAATAAGAATCAAGAAGATGCAATACCCAGTCACGGACCGCCTTGTATCTGGACATGAAGCCCAATCTGAGTCACAATAGGCTGCAAGTTGAAGAGATGAAGAGCTAGATAGAAGTAAGCCTTGGCTAGCTACAACCTTCAGATACTTAAGAATTTTCTGAGCAGCCAACAAATGCATATCAGTAGGATTAGCCATGAATTGGCTCAAAGTTTGAACACTATAGCAAATATCAGGCCGAGTGATTGTGAGATACCGAAGTCGACCAATCCACCTTCTGTACACACTAGGATCTGATATAGGTGTTCCTGTAGATTGAGTGAGCTTTAAATTTTGATTCATAGGAACTTTAGTTGGTTTGCTACCCAAATTTCCTGAGTCTGCCAAAATGTCCAAAGTGTATTTTCTTTGGCACAAATGTATGCCTGTAAAGGACCTTGAAACCTCTATACTGAGAAAGTACCTTAAGGAGCCAATGTCCTTTATTTTAAACTTGTTGTCCATAAATGTCTTTAACTTATTTACAGAATTGATATAATTACTTGCCACAAGAATATCATCAACATATACGAATAAAACAATGAAACAACCATTATTTTCCTTGGTGAAAAGACTATAATCAGCCTTAGATTGAGAGAAACCAGATTCAAGTAATGAAGTAGAGAATTTAGAATATCATTAACTCAATGCTTGTTTGAGCCCATATAGGCTTTTAAGTAACTTACATACTTGGTGTGGTGCCCCTTTCTTGTCTCCAGGAGGTTTTCTAATGTAAATGTCTTCATTTAATTCTCCATGTAAAAATGCATTATTTACATTAAATTAATGTAAATGCCAGCCTTTGATGGAAGCAATGGCTAAGAGGCATCTCACGGTTACCAATTTAGCAACTGGTGAGAATGTCTCATGATAATCCACTCCTTCAAGTTGAGTGTAGCCTTTTGCTACTAAGTAGGCCTTCAATCTTTCAATAGTGCCATCAGAGTTATATTTAATTTATAAACATACTTACAGTAGATAGGTACCTTACCAGGTGGTAAGTCTATAAGTTCCCAACTATGATTAGCCTTTAAAGCAGCCATCTCATTATCTATGGCTTGACACCAACCTAGGTCTTTTATGGCTTGCTTATATTTCTGTGGTTCCAGGTGAGTGAAATGGTAGTGGAAAAAGCTTGATAAGTTAAGGTATTAGCAATGGGAAAAGAAGTACCTGAGGGAGGCATTAGCTTCTTGTCCAACAATGTGATGGGAGTAGTGAGAGTTGTCTGTTGACAATGGAAATCCTGCAAATATTTAGGTGCACTTTGAGTTTTGGTTGACCTGTGAGGAAGAAGAGGGGGTTGTGTAGGTGAAGAGGACGCTGGTAGATGATGAAGAGGAGCAAGAGATGAAGAATCAGGAGGATGAGTGTGAGTGAGAGTTGGAGTAGAACTGAGCACCTCAGGGGGTAAAGTTTCAGGATAGGATGTAATATTGAAGGTGAAATATGGTGCTGTTGTGGGAAGGAAGAGATACCAAGTGAAGGCAGAATGATTTGAAGGGAAGAATTAGGAATCAAAGAAGCGGAAGAGGAAGGTGGTAAATCTGTGCAAGGAACACTTGAATTGAAAGGAAAAATTGTTTCATGAAAAATAACATCTCTTGAGATAAAAAGCTACTCAGTTTGTAAGTCTAGCAACTAATATCCTTTCACCCCCAAAAGGATAACCCAGAAATACACACTGCCTTCCTCTTTGATCAGATTTCTTCCTCCTATGGAATAGGGTCAAGGCAAAATTAAGGCAACTAAAAACCTTCATGTGTTAGTAGCTAGGTGGCTTATGAAAAAGGCTTTCAAAAGGTGTTTTGTTGTTAAGTAAAGGGGTTGGAGTTCTATTAATGATTTAGACAGCAGTTAAAACACAATCACTCCAATAAGTCATAGGGATATTGGATTGAAATCTTAAAGCTCGAGCTACATTCATAATGTGTTGGTGTTTTCTCTCTACTATCCCATTTTGCTGTGGTGTTTCCACAAAACTTTTTTGATGGATGATACCCTTCTTATTAAAAAATTTTCTCATTTGAAATTCTGATCCATTATCTCTTCTTAGGATTTTTATTTTGGTTTTAAATTGAATTTCAATTAAGTTATAAAAAAAAATTCAATACAAGTTCTTGCATCAGATTTGTTTTTAAGCATGTAGACNAGAAACCAGATTCAAGTAATGAAGTAGAGAATTTAGAATATCATTAACTCAATGCTTGTTTGAGCCCATATAGGCTTTTAAGTAACTTACATACTTGGTGTGGTGCCCCTTTCTTGTCTCCAGGAGGTTTTCTAATGTAAATGTCTTCATTTAATTCTCCATGTAAAAATGCATTATTTACATTAAATTAATGTAAATGCCAGCCTTTGATGGAAGCAATGGCTAAGAGGCATCTCACGGTTACCAATTTAGCAACTGGTGAGAATGTCTCATGATAATCCACTCCTTCAAGTTGAGTGTAGCCTTTTGCTACTAAGTAGGCCTTCAATCTTTCAATAGTGCCATCAGAGTTATATTTAATTTATAAACATACTTACAGTAGATAGGTACCTTACCAGGTGGTAAGTCTATAAGTTCCCAACTATGATTAGCCTTTAAGGCAGCCATCTCATTATCTATGGCTTGACACCAACCCAGGTCTTTTATGGCTTGCTTATATTTCTGTGGTTCCAGGTGAGTGGAAATGGTAGTGGAAAAAGCTTAATAAGTTAAGGTATTAGCAATGGGAAAAGAAGTACCTGAGGGAGGCATTAGCTTCTTGTACAACAATGTGATGGGAGTAGTGAGAGTTGTCTGTTGACAATGGAAATCCTGCAAATATTTAGGTGCACTTTGAGTTTTGGTTGACCTGTGAGGAAGAAGAGGGGGTTGTGTAGGTGAAGAGGACGCTGGTAGATGATGAAGAGGAGCAAGAGATGAAGAATCAGGAGGATGAGTGTGAGTGAGAGTTGGAGTAGAACTGAGCACCTCAGGGGGTAAAGTTTCAGGATAGGATGTAATATTGAAGGTGAAATATGGTGCTGTTGTGGGAAGGAAGAGATACCAAGTGAAGGCAGAATGATTTGAAGGGAAGAATTAGGAATCAAAGAAGCGGAAGAGGAAGGTGGTAAATCTGTGCAAGGAACACTTGAATTGAAAGGAAAAATTGTTTCATGAAAAATAACATCTCTTGAGATAAAAAGCTGCTCAGTTTGTAAGTCTAGCAACTAATATCCTTTCACCCCCAAAAGGATAACCCAGAAATACACACTACCTTCCTCTTTGATCAGATTTCTTCCTCCTATGGAATAGGGTCAAGGCAAAATTAAGGCAACTAAAAACCTTCATGTGTTAGTAGCTAGGTGGCTTATGAAAAAGGCTTTCAAAAGGTGTTTTGTTGTTAAGTAAAGGGGTTGGAGTTCTATTAATGATTTAGACAGCAGTTAAAACACAATCACTCCAATAAGTCATAGGGATATTGGATTGAAATCTTAAAGCTCGAGCTACATTCATAATGTGTTGGTGTTTTCTCTCTACTATCCCATTTTGCTGTGGTGTTTCCACAAAACTTTTTTGATGGATGATACCCTTCTTATTAAAAAATTTTCTCATTTGAAATTCTGATCCATTATCTCTTCTTAGGATTTTTATTTTGGTTTTAAATTGAATTTCAATTAAGTTATAAAAAAAAATTCAATACAAGTTCTTGCATCAGATTTGTTTTTAAGCATGTAGACCCAAGTGGTCCTTGAAAAGTCATCAACAATGGTGAGAAAAAATCTGGAGCCATCAATAGCAATGGTGGGATTGGGGGTCCAAATATCACAGTGGACAATATCAAAAGCATTTAAAGATTCATGTCTAGAATATGGAAAAGGAAGACAATGTTGTTTGGCCAAAGGACAAACACAACAAGGTGATTGATTAGTAGAACTGAGATGCTGTTTTACAATAGGATCATCAATTAAGAGCAGCCTAGAAAAAGAAATGTGTCCAAGGCGACAATGCCATAAAGTAGAAAGTGAATCCTTGTGACTAGCAGAACTAGCAATAAGCTAGTCTTTATGAAGAAAAGTAGGCAAAACATCAACCAAAGCTAAAGGTGACACACTAAATCTTAGTAGGTGATATAGACCACCTCTCACTTCACTCATCCCAATCATTGTCCAAGATGATAAGTCCTGGAGAAAACAGGAATGAGAGAAGAATATGAGACAACAGGAAGAATCTTGAGCAAGTTTCTTGGCAAAAATTAAATTGAAAGTAAAGGAAGCACACATAATACATTATGCAGTACCAATTGCTCAGTCAGTTTGACAACACCAATATGAGTGACATGAATATCTTCCTTATTAGGTAATCTGACCAGAGAGGAGACTTTAGCCATGATGGATGTAAAAAGAGAGATGCTACAGATTATATGATTTGTAGCTCCAGTGTCAATAATCCAAGGTATTGTGTGTGGATCAGAAGATTTGTGGTTTTGTGTAGATAAGCAAGTGACCATACCAGAGACTTTGAGGCGCTGACGTGGTTAGAAAATGGGAGGGAAGAAGAGGATGGCTGAGCAACAGAGATGGTAGCCATGGCTGAGATGGTGTCGTTGGGTTGCAGTAGAGCAAGGAGTTGATAATACTGACTCTTGGTAAGAGCCATTGTTTCAGCTGGTTCATCATCTTGATCACCATTGGAAACAATTCAAGCTGAGTAGCAGCTACTGCAAATCCCTTGGATTTTCCATGAAGCTTGTGACTAGGCGGGTACCCATGCAGTTTATAACATTTCTCAATAGTATAGCCAGTCATGTTACAATGAGTACACAAGGGAGGTTCAACATTCCCAATCTCGAAACAATTATCAAGTGAATGGCTTTGAATTTTGCAATGGGTACAATAAGGTCTATTTGATTTCTGACCTCTAGAGTTGGAAGGTTTAGTGACAAATTTGGGGGAATTGTAAGTGTTCTTAGCCACCATGGCCATGAGATCAGAAGGAGATGATTTGTTAAGCATTTGATGTTGGCGCTCTTGTTGTTGGATCATAGAGAAACATTTGTTGAGTGGGGTTAAGGCTCAAGAAGCATAATCTAATCTCTTGTGTTAGAATAGGATTCAAATAATCCCATAAGAAATTGAATAACACAATTTCTATCATAGCGATCATGAAGAACTTTTAATTTTCCACAATCACAATCGAGTAGGGGATCATACACAACAAGTTCATCCCACAAACCCTTGAGGTGACCAAAATAGATACTAACAGTGTTCCAACCCTGTGATAAACTAGCAAGGTCTGGTTTGAGTTGAAAAATACAAGGACCGTTTTGTTGAGTAAAACGATCCTTAAGCTCTAACCACAATATTCTGGAATCATCAACCAAGGCAAGGGTAGATTTCACAGAGGCAGTTACAGAGTTTTGAAGCCAAGCAACAACCAAATCGTTGCACTATTCCCAAGCTTCAAAGAGTGGATCAACGGAATCAAGTGGTTTAGAAATCATCCCGTTGATGAAGCCAATCTTATTTTTCATACAAAGAGCATGGCTAACAGCTCGCGACCAACTAGCATAATTATCAGCAATCAAGAAATCAGAAACCAATGTAGCGGTAGGTTTGTCACCATTCTCAATTCGGAATGGGTTGAAAGGGTCTGAGAAATCGAGAAACCAGTCATTGGGGTTCTTCCTGGGTAAAGTATCCTCGTCAAAAACGGTTGTCATTGTGGCAAATTAGGATCGAGGGGAGCTCTGGTACCATGTAACAAATTGAAATGGAGAAGAGGTTTGTAGGAGAAGAACCCAGAAAAGAGAAAAATATTCTCATGTTGATCGAATTGAATTAAGGAATTTACAAGGGACACATATATGTACAATTACCAAAAAGAATCTTCTAACAACCTACTAAAAGTGGAAATACATTGTTGCCCTTTATGTACAACTCAGCAAAACTAAAACATAAATGACAAAATCATCCTTCTTTACCAACGATGGGCTGCTTTCCTTTTTGTGTATTCTGTGTTGCTGCTGTAGTTCATGCTCCAATAAGAGATACATTATGATAATAAATAAATAAATAAATAAATAATCTAGGAGATGAAGAAAATACAGTACAAAATAATGAAAGGATGGAAGGAAAGACACTTCAAAAATATCACGTATGTTTAGTACTCAACAAGTAGATAGAAACAGAAATAAATCTAGATTTCTTTATTCATATATAACCTTCATGTATAGAATGCTTTCAGATTGTAATGACACCAGAGGTTTGAACTTCAGTTGGATCATAATCATCCTTGGGCTCCATAGCCATCTTCCCAAGCTTAAGCAAACTCCCAGTGGCCAAAATTGCCCTAGGATCAATATCATGTATAGACCTCGCAGACAGACTTGTACATGCCGCCCATGCCGCATCAAACAGTTCCTTATTTTCTCTTGTTCCCAAGAGGCAGTGACCCAGAATTCTCAATACCGGCTGCAGCAACTCCCATGGAAGAGGAATCCTCCCCTCCTTCCCCATCCTCTCCCTCGACTCATTCGCTCCGAGCAGTTCACTCGCACCATAATGGCTATCCTTGCACACGTCCGCTTCATGGCCAGCCCAAATCACACAAAAGTCGCAGAAGTCAATCTTGGACCCGATTGGCATCTGAAATATCTTGCTGTAATACAACTCTAGAGCCACCCCAACTATCCGAGCCCTTTTCGTAGACCTGACAGTTCCAAGGGGCTCCAAACTGGGAGATAGAACGGCTAGGTTAAAGGCCGTGGAGTTGTTTTTAGTGGGCGATACGGATTCATGGTAAACACTAGGATGCGACAAGTCCGGTACGTTAACGGTTATTGGTTGGCCGGCACGAGAAGTGGTCTCGTGGGCATAGAGGGCCAACAGGACCGCCTCGAAGCCTGCGAGGGGCTTGCTGAGACTGACGCGGGAGAGGTAGACGCCTGCGACGATGGGAAGGAAGCGGAGGACAACGAGTTGGAGGTCGGGCTCACCATATTGGAAGGTGTCGTAGAGCCAACGGCAGAGGTTGTCATCGCCGGCGCCGGAGTTGGGTTGGCGGAGGAGGAAGGAGATATTGGAGGCGACTTCAGGGTCGTGCAGAAGAGATAAAGCGGTGCAGAGGTCAGGGGGAGTGGTTGTGGGGAGGATGGAGGAGAGGGATCGGATGGCTGATTGAGTTTTGGAGAGGGAACCAGATGGTGAAGCTATGTCGGGTGTGGGTTTTGATGTGCCGGCGGGGCTGGTGGTTTCTGAGGTGGGAGTGTTGGTCATTTCTAAGACAGGGCTGTCGTCCGACATTGTAAGAGAGAGAGAGAGAGAATCAAGATAAGCGTATATGAAGGTTACATGGAAGGAGATACGTACGTATAACAAAGGGAGCGTGTCAAAGAAGTTAAAAGAAGCTTAAAAGAATGTTTAGTTGTTGGAGGAGATAATTATGGAGGAAAGATAGGATCATCTTTTACTTGGCAATGAGAGTCTGTTCTCTTCTTCCATTCCCTTCTCTTGTTTTTTTTTTCTGCGTCGGCTGTGCCCATCTCATTTTAAAATTAATATTGCTCAGCATGTCAACAAATTTTGTTTTGAAATAAGTCTTATATAAAGATAGTCAATTATATATGGATACGAGTACTCGTCATAGGTGATCAGATTCTATGCCACCGCTTGTACGTGAGGACCACCAGGCAATCGTTGCCGGCCTACATTTGGGCCACCATCATGAGGTGGCAATTGGCGGCAGTGAAAACCCCACCCTTTCTTTTGTTTTTTTTAGTTCAAACATTTGAATTTTATCGCATTTTTCTTGCTTAATGTTGTTATTATTTTTCATTTTTGATTTCTCTAGGGGTTGAGACAANCGGCAATCGTTGCCGGCCTAGATTTGGGCCACCATCATGAGGTGGCAATTGGCGGCAGTGAAAACCCCACCCTTTCTTTTGTTTTTTTTAGTTCAAACATTTGAATTTTATCGCATTTTTCTTGCTTAATGTTGTTACTATTTTTCATTTTTGATTTCTCTAGGGGTTGAGACAACCCTCAATACTGCAAGGGATATCAGTGGTCTATAACTACTTCCTTGTCTGTTCTGCACACGGTGAGAAACTCTTACAAGGTACTTGACTCCATTGTTTTGGAGGGTCCCAAGGCTCGCTGCGGTGCCATTGACTTGAAAGGGTTTGCCGACAAGGTCTCACTGTATCCCTCCATGTTCTCGAATGGTTCGCAGCTTCCCTTATGTAGTCCCATTCGAAAGGTTTTGGACTTCCTTGCGTTGGCTTAGTCGTAACTTCATCCCACCGCATGGAGGATTTTGAGGGCGTGCTGCATCATTTGGCGCATAGTCTTGGAGTAGAGGGGGAGGAATATGCCAACCTAACGGTCAAGGAGTTCTTTTTTGTGCATAAGATGCAGTGCCATGACGAGAACCTATGTAGCTTCTGTTCCCATCGCAAGTACAAGGCTGCCCACCTAAAGTCTCGCTTTTCCAGCGTCAAGGAATGGTTCAAGAGGTTGTTCTTTGTATTAGGCAGTGGTTGGAAGTTTCCCATTGGCACTGCCGCTCGTTAAGAGCTCCCTGTTATGGCTATGTGGGGAGTCGTTTCGTATGAAAAGGAGTTTTCCCTAAAATTGTCTAATTAGGAAAAAGCTCACCTAAGGATGGTTTACTCATGGGTCGAGGACCTTCAGAAGGAGGCTAGGACTGATGCTCTACTAATCGAGGCCAATGTTGACCGATTTCTAGTGATGCCAGATCAATCATGCTTTAGTAGCTGCCATTCTTGAGGGAGTCGTTTGCCTCTCGGGGTCGAAGAGACCTTTTAGTCCATTGGCGTAGGGGAAAGGAAAAAAGTCTTGTACTGAGAGCGAGGTAGTTTTTGAGTCGTCGGGGAGCAGCAGCAGCAGCATTGAATTCAAGCAAGAGGTACCCCTCCATTTGGAGGCCCTGGCCAGTCTTCACAGTCTCCGTCACCACTGGGGACTAGCAAATCAGCTTGGCATGATTCGTCAATCCCGGACAGTGTAGACACCATTCTGGAGTAGGCAGAAGTGGACTTTTTAACAGTCGTCGGCTTTGATTGTCCTTTGCCCAGTCCACGTCTTGGTCTGTCGCCCTCATTGGTACAGCCCCTACCCCCCGCCAGGTGGGAAGGGCCGATCAGGGCACTTAACCAAAAGGAGGAAAAGCTTGAGATGCTCTTTTTCTCAACCTTTCGGGAACCTGTTTTGTGGGGCCTTCGCTAACCCATCATGACGTTCGAAGATATCATGAAGATGCTTGGCTCCCCAAATGACGAGGCTGGGGTGAGCATTACTTCCCCGAGGTGACCATTCCCCCAGTCGTGAGAGCATCTCTCAGTGATGGTGGCGGGGGTGCCTATTCGGCACCTTCCATCATGCCCGGTGGCAAAGCACCCACCATTTCTCCCAACCCTAGGGATTTGTTTCAGGACAATCTCTTGGTCGTGGACCTTAGCGAGGACAGGGTCTCCATACCTTCCTCGCCCTTTAGCACTTCGTCCGGGCTAGAGGTTGCTTCCTTGGCAATCCCCAAAAAACTCACATCGCCCATGTCATGGGGCCCTTCCATGGGCGACGTGGAGCCATTAGCCGAGCATCTAATTGACTCAGGTGATGCGGAGGCCCCAGTTGTACCATTGCCTAGTGGGGGTGTGGTTCCTTGATGCAGGAGGACCTGAGTCAGATGATGTTGAGTTGTCAGATTGCATGTTGACTGTGTTGAAATACCTTGAGGTGGCAGATCAACGCAAAGAAAGCAGGAAATCGTGATCTTTCCTTAGTTGGGGCAGTTTTGGGCACGTTTCGGTATTTTAGCCATAACTTTGGCTATGAGTATCAGAATCGCGCATATGACCCCAATTCGGAAAGCGCTTTTCGGCGCGCACGTCGTGGGCACCCAGCTATACTAAGTGTACATTTTTTTTAGGTCAAATTTTACTGTTTTCCCCTCCAATTTCTTATTTTTAGTTATTTTTACCTTTTATGGTAATATTTCATTTACTATTTTGGAAGTGATTCTGAACTCGATTTGGGCTAAAATTTTGGTAAATTACTTCTTAGTTTATGTATTTGATTTTGGCATGATTATTGAGACTTTGCTATTTTTGGTAAAATTTCAATACAGTTGATTTTCAGCTATTACAGCCTAGCTTGTGGGTTGATTTTGATTATTCTTGATTAATAATAATTTGAATTGACATCAGAGACGTTTTCTCTGTGTTTTTGAGCAATCTCTTTTTTTCTTTTCTGTGAATCATCTATTGAAACTAGCCTACAGAATAATCGTTATTCTGTCCCGCGTCATTCCTCCTCCCCAGACTTCATCCCCCTTCTCCTACAATCACTCCTTGCAACTTGGAGGCATGAGGCAAGCCTCTAGAGAAATAGGGCGTTGGGCTTCAGGAGCAAGCCCCAATGTTGATAAAGCCCAGGCTAAGGCTGTTAGTCAGGAAGCCGGCAAGCTCAAGATGTTCCTCACCTTGGTAAGTCGTTTCTCTGCTCGCCTCCGATCTTTCTCCTTCATTGTTCTTTTACTCATCAATCCTCGTTGGGCTGTTAGAGAGTTGATTCCTGGCTACCTAGATTGTTGACAGGAGGGGCGAACTAGAGAAGGAGGTTCGTTGGTCGTAGTCTTTCATCATTTGCGCCTACTAAGAAGTCATTAAGGCAAGGAGGGAGAGAGACGACTCGGTGGCCACTCTTCACCAGGATGTGGCTGACCTCTGTGGTGACATGGAAAGATCTCAGAAGGAGATAGGCCACTACCATATTGAGGCCAGATTGCTAGAGGAGGAGCGGGATACCAGGCGAGATTAGCTAGCTCGCAAAGAGGTGGAGCTAGAGGAGAGCGCTGCTGCAATAAAGAGAGCCGAGAAGTCTTGCCAAGACCTCAGGGGAGAAAAGGATAGTCTGGTCAGACCACACGACTCAGACCAGAGGGCATACAAATTTTTGGAGAAGAAGTACTTGGACCTCAACGAATCCTGGGCATGCAAGCGGGAAGAGATTAAATCCCAAGATCAACAAATTACGGCTCTAGAGTTCAAGTTGGACTCCACTAGGGAAGAAGAATCGGCTTCTCGGGAGCTGCTGATAGGAACTCTGGAGTCCGAGTTGGCTTCTCTGGAGTTGAAGATAGGAGCTCTAGAGTCCAAATTGGCTTCTTCCAAGGATAACCTGGTCCAGCTCTCTTTCCAGATAATGACGGCTAAAGTGGTCCACAACAGGGCTTGGTGCCATGGTTATAAGAGGGCTTGGAGAGGTTAAGGGATAATTTGATGAAGAATTCTAGACCGACTTGAACACCCTTAACTTAATGACCCTCAGGCCTTTCAGTTTCTTAACTCCGTGGGCAAAAGCCTGATGCCCGATACCTTTGCTGACATAGCTCTAGGCCCTTGACTTGTGAAATAAATATGTAAAAATCTTTTTTTGGTTTTTTATGTATTGAGCAATCAATTCCTTGTATATATACACACACACATGTTCTTTGGTGCTTGTTTCTTTGTGCAATCTTTGTCTCCCATTTGTATGTATGGATATGTGCCTTTCCTTGTTCTTCTTTTCATATTTGCCCGTCTCACGAGCCCTTTATCTTGTGGGGAGTTGTATTCTTTGTTTTGAGACACCAAACAACTGGTCGTTATTTACGTGTGGGAAAACACTAGCTTAGATGACCAGGCAGGAGATGGCCTCGACGTCATAGGGTTGCGAGGAGAGATTGGAAACTTAGGAAAGGTGTTCCCTCCTTTGTTCGTCGGGTACAAGCATGGAGCGTCGGCTTAGATAACGAGGCAGGAGATGGGCTCAATCGTCCTAGGTGGCAAGGAGACATGAGACACTTAGGGAAGTTATTCCCTCATTTGTTCATCGGGTGCGAGAGCAAAGCATCACCCTAGATAACCAATCGGGAAATTGACTTGATTTTGTTGAGTGGCGAGGAGAGATGAGACACTTAGGATAGGTGTTCCCACCTTTGTTCTCCGGGTGTGAGAGCGAAGCATTGGCTAAGTTAACCAGGCAGGAGATGGACTCAACCACTCTAGATGGCAATGAGAGATGAGACACTTAGTAGATGTGTTCCCTATTTTGTTCGCCGGGTGCAAGCACTGAGCATCTGCTTAGACAACCAGGTGGGAGATGGGCTTGACTGCGTTAGGTGACAAGGATAGATGAAACACTTAGTAGAGGTGTTCCTTCCTTTACTCGCTGGGTGCTAGCGAGGAGCATTGGCTTAGATAGCCAGGCGGGGAGATGAACTCGACCGCGCTGGGTTGCGATGATACATGGGACACTTAGGAAAGGTATTACCTCCTTTGTTTGTCGGGTGTGAGAGCGAAGCATTGACTTAGATAACCAGGCCAGAGATGGACTTGACCGCGCTAGGTGGTGATGAGAAAGGAGACACTTAGAAGAGGTGTTCCATCCTTTATTCGTCGAGTGCAAGGGCGGCACATTGGTTTAGATAACCAGGCGTGAGATGGGCTCGACTGCACTGGGTGGCAAGGATAGATGGGACACTTTGGAAAGGTGTTCCCTCCTTTCCTCACTGGGTGCGAGCGTAAAGCATTGGTTTAGATATCCAGGCGGGAGATTAACTCAACCGCACTGGGTTGCTAGGAGAGATGGGACACTTAGGAGATGTGTTACCTCCTTTATTCGACGGGTGCGTGCGTGAAGCATCGGCTTAGATTGCTATGCTGTAGATGGAACCCTTAGGAAAGGTGTTCAATCCTTTGCTTGCCAGGTGCGAGCGTGGAGCATCCACTTACCTCCTTTGCTCCCCGAGTGAAAGCGCAGAGCATTGGCCTAGATAGCTAGGTGAGAGATGAACTCGACCACGCTGGGTTGCGAGGAGAGATGGAACACTTAGGAAAGGTGTTACCTGCTTTGTTCACCTGGTGTGAAAGCAAAGCATTAGCTTAGATAACCAAGCGGGAGATGAACTCGACCGTGCTGGGTGGCAATGAGAGATGTGACACTTAAGAGAGGTATTCCCTCCTTTGTTCACTCAACTGAGGGCAAAGCATCAACTTAGATAACCGAGCGAGAGATCAGCTCAACTGCTCTAGGTGGTGAGGACAGATGGGACACTTAGGAGTAGTGTTCCCTCCTTTGCTCTCTGAGTGCGAGCACGGAGCATTAGCTTTGATAGCCAGGCAGGAGATGAACTCGACCGTGCTAGGTTGGGAGTAAAGATGGGACACGTAGGAGAGGCGTTACCTCTTTTGTTGGTTGTGTGCGAGCACGAACCATCAACGTAGATAGCCAGGTGGGAGATGGACTTGACTGTGCTGAATGGCGAGGAGAGATGGGACACTTAGGAGAGTTGTTCTATCCTTTGCTCTCTAGGTGCGAGCACAGCATTGGTTTAGATAGCCAGGCGGGAAATGAACTCAAATCTGCTGAGCTGCCAGCACAGATGGAATACTTAGGAGAGGTGTTCCCTTCTTTATTTGCCTAATGCGAACGCGGAGCATCGACTTAGATAACCAAGTGAAAGATGGACTCAACCGTGATGGTTGGCGAGGAGTGGGGGGACACGTAAGAGAGATGTTCCCTCATTTGTTTGTCGGGTACGAGCGTAGAGCATTAGCTTAGATAGTTAGGCGGGAAATAGACTTGACCGCTTTGAATTGCGAGTAGAGATGAGACACTTAGTAGAGGTGTTCCCTCCTTTGTTCATAGGGTGTGAGCGCGGAGCATCGGGTTAGATAGCCTGGTGGGAGATGGACTCAACTGCGCTTGGTGGCAAGGAGATATTGGACACTTAGGAAAGGTGTTTCCTCCTTTGTTCGCCGGGTGCAACAGCGAAGCATCACCTTAGATAACCAAGAGAGAGATGGACTTGACTACACTGCGTGGCGAGGTCGACCTTTACCACGTTCATGCAGTAGCAAACATTGAAGACAAGCAATAAGGCGAAATGTGATGAAAGTAGAACAATTTTATTGATTTTACAAGATGTTCTTACATGAGAGCTTTCTAAACGAAATATTTCTTTTGGTGCTCCACATTCAATGGTTGTTGCAACTCCTTTCCTTCCGCATCTTTTTCCTAGTAAGCTCCGAGCTTGTGGCAAGTCGTAACCACGTTCGATCCTTCCTATTTCGGTCCAAGCTTCCCTTCATCTTGAGAAGTTACCTTGGCTTCTTTCAGGACCCATTTTCCTACCTTAAAAACTTTGTGCTTTACTCTTTTGTTGAAGTATTGCTCCGTTTTCCACTTGGTGATTACCACCCTCAGCTATGCTCTGTCTCTCAGCTATGCTCTGTCTCTCAGCTCTTCGACCAAGGTCAGGTTCCGACATAGGACTTCATCGTTTATTTTCTCGTTAACATGTTAGACCCTGTAGCTTGATATTCCTATCTTGACCAGGATTACGTCCTTGCTTCCATACATTAATGCAAAAGGGGTCTTCCTTGTTGGGGTTTTCGTGGTAGTTCAGTAGGCCCATTGAACTTCTACCAGCTATTTTGCCCAAACTCCTTTCTTACTCGTGAGTTTCTTCTTCAATATTCTGACAAGAGTTTTGTTAGTTGCCTCTGCTTGCAAAACTTAAACACATCACCCCTTGGGACATTGTATCTCAACTTGTACTTGACTGAGGTGTCATACAAATTTTATAAAAAAATATATATAGAGAATTATCTAGTAATTTTATAAAAATAATTTTACCCGTTGATATGTGAGATAGTTTTTTACTCTCGACGTGTAACTTACATTTCGCACAAGCTTGTGTGTACACGTAAAGATCTTAAAAAAATATATATCACTTATCTCTCGTTTGAAAAATGATATGGGATGAAAAATCTATAAATTATAGTATAATAGTTTGTGAATAATAATGAAATGATTTGAATTTAAATATTTTTTTGGATTTTGAGAAATGAGAGAATAAATTGAATAAAAATATTACAAAGTTAAAATATTATAATAATATAATTTTTTTAATATAATTTTTATTTTAGAATTTGAAAAAGTTTAATTATTTTTTGTATTTTATTTAGAAGTTTGAAAAAGTTATAATAATTAGGTACTTAGATGAAAAAATTTAAGATTTAAAATTAAAAGGTTTTTGCTTAAGTGATGTTTAGGAATGATATGAGATGAGTTATTTGAAAGTCTTTACACCACACACCATTCACAAGACATAATTGAATTTATAAGATTCAAATTTTAAAATTTATTTCCAAAACAAATTATGTCCATTCACCTTTCATTAATCAAATTATGGTGTAAAGTTGTTTATTCTAATCTTATATTCACCTTTCATTAATTTAAAAAGGAAAGTGAAACGTAATCTAGTGTTAAAATATTATTTTTAATTTGAGTAATGTTACATGAATTATCTTGTCATCATTTTTATCATCATTATCTCATCATTTCATGAATTTATTATGTTTCACTTATGAGTTTTTTATTTAACGCTACATCAATGAATGTTGAGAGGATGATGATAAAAAAAAATATTATAAATAGATTTTTCCATTTAATTTACATGAATCAGTAGCTATGATTCCATATTTAAGGGGGGTTATTTCATGCATACGCAACGACTTGGCATTCAGATTCTTCTCCGAGTCCACCAAGAAAACAAAGGCAGCTGAATTCAAGAAAGCGAGCAAAGAGACAACGAAAACAGAAGAAGAAGATCAAGAAATCGCATGCAGGACAAGATGAGAAGATTGAAAGAAAAGCAGCAGAGTACTTTCAATGCAGAGAAGCTGGAGATCAACACGGTAACACCAAAAGGGTTGGCCCTTCATGTTCATCTTCTGGTTGTCCTGATGGGCGTCATCGCTGTGGCAAATGGGAAACTACTCTCACATTCAGATTCAGATACACCGTTGGCCGGAAATGCTTCTAATGCGACGGCCTTGTACGTGTTGGGTGACTCTTCTGTGGATTGTGGAGACAACACTCTGTTCTACCCACTTCTCCACCATAATCTTTCTTTGTATCCCTGCAATGGATCCCACACAAGCCTTCTTCCCCATCTTCTTGGTACTACTTTCTCTTCTCGGGTTGACAACTCTCTTTTCATGTTCAACTTGGGATTTCGTCTGCGTTTTGAATGGATTGGAATTTTTCTTGATTTGTTGTTCTCATAAAGTATCAAAATATTCCAACCCATATCGTCAAATCCAACTTTCATGCCTAGAGTATTCTTTCAATATTTTCTTCAAGATGAGTTTTATTCATCTTCTTTTTTTTCTTTTTCTTAATCTACTAAATTATTTTACGGTAAACGTCTTACAATTCATTGTCAATAATCACGAGAAAAGACTTTCCAAATGATAGGAAACGACCACACTAGCAGTACCAGATATTTTTGGACCACGGTCTTGTAATTAATTAGGCCCTGGCTGGTTCTTAGGAAAAAAAAAACGTATATGATTTTTCTTTTCTTTGTTTTTTCTTTTTTATTATTATTATTTTTTTTTTTTTGTGTGTGGAAGAGCTAGTAAGGTTTCAAGTTTTTGCCAATACGAGTAATACTGGATATAGTCATGGAGTGCATAAGTATCGCACAATCTTTATGAAAAAGAGGGGTTCATTATTAAAAAAATAATTTTTTTTCTTATGAGGCTCATATAACTTCACTTTTTTCCAAAATAATTATACGATACTTATGTGCTCCACGACTGCAAATATCATTTCTCTATAATCAATTATATAAATTGAGTGTTGCTGCAGCTGAGAAGATGGGTTTGCCAAACATCCTACCATTCTACAGTCAAAATGGATCGATTGAAGAGCTCATAGTTGGTCTGAACTTTGGGTCAGCAGAAGCAACAATCGTGAGCAGCCAGAGCCACCAGTCTCTCAACCAACAATTACGCCAAGTCTTTGAGACCTTACAGCTATTGCAGCTGCAACTTGGGGAGAACAGAGCTGAACATCTTATCAGATCATCTGTAGTCTACCTCTCCTTTGGCAAAGATGACTACATTGATCTCTTCCTTCGCAATTCCTCAGGTTTAATGCTCAAGTTTAGCAGCAAAGAATTTGCTCACATTTTGGTCCACCAGATTATGCACGTTGTAAGGAATCTTTACAACGCAAATTTCAGGAAGATAATATGCACGGGAATATTGCCTTTAGGATGCACACCACGTAGAATGTGGGAGCGGTATAACAATACCATTGTAGTTGAAGATCATGATCATGATGGAGGGGATTGTGTTAAAGATATCAATGAGATGGTTTTGGAGTACAATACAATGCTGGATGAGCACATTCTAGAGCTTAATTCCATGTTGCCTGACGTAGAGATAGTCTTCTGCGATGTATATCGAGGAATCATGAAGATCTTAGACGATCCAGGACACTACGGTATGAACATTTTGTCCCACAATTCATAAGAAAACTCAATCCATTCATGTTTATATATCAAACAATATAAAGGCATGCTTTCCATTACAGGATTCGACGAACTGAGGAGCGCATGCTGTGGGGCTGGCTTGTATGGTGCGATGATTGGATGCCTCTCTCCAGAAATGGCCTGCAACCAAGCTTCGTCTTATGTCTGGTGGGACTTATACAACCCTACACAAGCAGTCAACTCCTTGCTTGCTGATGCTGCCTGGTCTGGCCGGCCATTCTCTGACATCTGCCGTCCTATTACTATCCAGAAATTACTGACCACTTGATTGTTGCATCCCACACGACGGCCATGCAGCAATCAGTACTCACATTTTCTTGTAATTTCCTCTCTTCTGTGTTGGACTTAGGTTCTAATGCTGAACTTCTTTTTTGAGTTCTAGTCGATCTATGTAAATACTGAATACCAAGTTACTGTTCGAGATCAGAAAGAGCAATTTCCCAAGGCCAGTCTCCTATGCTATCTCATAATCTATCTGTATATGACAGAATTATTTGATATTTCTACCTCCTTTAGTCGTGAAGTACTACATTCAGGTCTTTTCTAGTGTACTCGGTACAAGTTTGAAAAAGGGTCTCATCATTATTCTAATAGTTCTCACTTACAAATGATGTGGTAGCTAAAAATTTCAAGGCCGTGTTTGGTTATGAAAAATATTATGAATATTTGACAAGTTTTTTGAGATTGAGTTTTGAGAAAGGAAATAATATTTTGAATAATATTTTTTAAATAAATGTTGTATTGGAGTTTGTGAAAGTGGATTATATACGAGTAGAGTTGAAAAGTTGTTTGAATATAATATTTTAAGAGTATTTTATTTTGAAGTTTGTAAAAGTTAAACTGATATTTGTATTTAAGTAATGATTAGATAATAAGTTGAAATATAATTTTTATTTAGATTGAAAAATGTTTGATTTGATTTGGAAAAAAAAATTGAAAATTTTTGTTAAACTTAAACATGGCGAAGGATACCTGTTTACTTGAAACAAAGATGAATCAATTATGGAAACATTAGGCGGTTTTTGTGTAACGCCCCAAAAGAAATTCGAAGGAAAGAATCACTTATTTAGACATTGGATATAATATGAAAACTTAGGAGAAATTCATAGATTAGAAACTAGCTAGGTTTTTGGTTTGGAAGCATAGTCGAATTATGATCCACTAAGATAGCGTAATTCCATTTGGATTTTTTTAGGCACTTAGAATCATAATTAGAAAAATGGATTGCACCATTGGATTCATGACAATTTTTAAGATTTTATGGTGCAATAAAAGTTTTCGTGATTTTATGTGCCAAGCGGGCCAATCGGAAAGTGCCACTTGGCATCTACGCGCCACATCATCAACCAACTATCACCATGCTATGTAGGATATCCAAGTCAGCCAAGAAACACTAGGGCACCTCATTGACACATGACATCATCACCACCCTCCATTTGGACCTCATTTACACATGTCAAACTAAGTACGGGTGTAAGAAGGATGAGTGGCAAGACCATGCATTTCTTACAAAGGTCTTACACCTTTTTGAAGCTCATGGCCTCATACCCTAACCCCCCCCCCCCTCTCTCTCACCATTGGTTTGAAATTCAAACCCCAAAACTGAGCCCCCCATTCCATCAGGTTAGTCCCTCCCTTCACACATCAATTGGTCTCATTTGCAAGCAACCTAGACACACCCTCTTGTACCACCTGTACCGCCCATACCCAGCCCAAGTAGGCAGCTTTTTCAGCCACCAAAACCACCCTCACACTCAAGCAAAACTGCCCCCCTTCCCTCATGTATTTGGTCACTTCGTTCCACCCATCAAGTCACTCATTCAAGTCCACAAGCAACCTTCCATCCACCCATGCCTTGTTCTACCGAAACAAGTAGCCCTCCTTTTGGTTTCCTTTTGTCCCACACGTCCACCATAACCCTCCCTCACTTGCACACAAGCTAACACATCACATTTTGCACAATAAAGAGAAAATCGAGTGAGTGGAAGAGAGCCAACCTTTTATAAGTGCTAGACTTTGTAAGTTCTCTTTCCCTATATTTTCTCCTTCTATTTTTTATACACAAAGTTAAGAACATGTTAGCATGGAAGTTAGAATGTTTTTCTTAAGTTAAATAGTGATCTTTGGTGAAGTTAGAGCATACCCATTTTGGCTAGAATGATTTTGTGTTGTTTTGGAGTTTTGACTTGAGATGCCATGTAGTTTTAGGATTTGTTCGATGATTTCGACTTTTAATGGAGTTGGTAACATGTATGGTGCTTCAAATCTTGGTTTGAGTTTGTAACACAAGTGTCTTCACTCAAAGCTGCATGAACCAATTAGGGTTGGTAAAGCTAAAATACTAGTGTGAGTTTTCTTTGAAGATTTGGCTCTTTTGAGCTCTAAAGTTTTGGTTTGGTGAGTAGATCCTCTAAACCCTTTCTAATGGGATTTAGATCTACGTGTTAAGCTTTGTTTTGAACCATGAAACTTGAATTTTTATGGATGCATGATTTTGGTGCAATCTTTGAGGTTCTTGCCTATTTGTTTGATTTAATCTTGAAACTTGGTTCTGATATGGTCAAATTGGTGCTAAAACCTATTTACGGCTTGACTATAATGATCATGGTTGATTTATTTCAAGAAAATTAGCATGTTATATAAAGATTTAGTCAAATTATTCAAGAACAAAGGACATGCATGATTCAGTTTTAGGGTTTGTGGCATGATTTGTATTCTATCTTTTTGATATCATGAACAAGTTTCTTAGGATTGTGCAATACCATCTAAAAATGAGTACTTAGCATGTTAGAAGTTAGGATGTGTGATTCATTGAAATTCTTAGTGTTCATTTACAAAAGAAAAGATAAGAACACCATGCTAAGTTTCGGGTTGTGATGTTCGGTGTTGTATTGTGTTTGTTAATTCATATGATGGAAATATGGTCATGAGGGATATGAACCTAGTGACTTAACATATTACTAAGCTCAAGTTTAGAATATGATTAAGTGCTAAATCCGATTAAGTCTCCATTAGTATGCAATTAGGCCTAAAACTACTAGTGAAACTTAGGGTATTAGGTGTTTCGGCCACAATGGATTTCTTATAGTAGATGCATGATTCATTAATTTCTAAGCTCAAAAATGGATTTAGAATTAAAAAAAATACATGAAGTTTGGTGAAGCTTGGGGCCAAACTGCAATTATTGAAAGTTTAGGGACTTATTTGTAAATTTCAAAGAGTTAAGGGGCAATTTTGCAAATAGTGCTCTAAAAGTGTTGGATTCAAATTTTTCTTTGTTAATGAGATTTCCTAACCTTAGTATATCTCTCGTTTAAGACCACATCAATTTATTAAACGCAAAGATTTTGTATGTTAGCTTCTACTCTTGTTATATGCTAGTATGCTATATAATAAATGCTATGCAAAGTGATCCATGCTTTATTCAAATTCTTGCTAATATTTGAAATAATTATGTTATATGACTATGCTATTTTCATAAGCATGAATACTTGTCACACCGCATAAACATCTATATAAAGCACGCGAGTCTGTCACGAATTTTGAGTTAAGCATGAAAACTAAGTTTTTATCACGAACTCAATGCTAGGATAGAGGATTATTCTAGCAGAACTCTCCTATTCACTCTGGAGTGTATAAGATGGAGTGGGATCTGCCAAGTTGACAAAGAACTATCAACGGGCATCGACTGAGACCAAAAGGTTTCCAAAACAAAGTCATAGCACCTAACACTTGTGGGTGCAAAATATGATGCTTATGGTGAAGGTGTTACAATTTGCCAAAGCAATTAACTATTTTTGGTGAAGGCGATTCTAGTGTTTGATGGCAAGGATAATGAAGTAGATGCTGACAACTGGATTGAGTGACTAGAGAAGATTTTTCGTGTACTTTCATGAGCGGAACAATAGAAGGTGGAATTCGCTGCTTACAACTTATCCGTCATTGCAAATGGATGGTGGAAGTCCACTCGTGGGCTTATTCAGCAAGAGCTTGGTGAAGCAACTCCAATTACGTGGACGAGATTCAAGGAAGCCTTCAACGACCGATTCTTTCCTCTATATCTTAGAGAAGCCAAGGCCCGGGAGTTTGATGACCTGAAGCAGGGTTCCATGACGGTGAGGCGGTATGCCTTTAAATTCATAGAATTGTCGAGGTTTGCTCCATGCCTGATTTCCAATGAGTCACTAAAGGCTGAGAAATTTGAGCGGGGACTAAATCCAAGAATCATGGATTCTCTACTCGCGCTGCAAATTAGAAACTTCTTCGACCTTGAAGACCGAGCAGTGATCCTAGAGGAGCATTTACGAGTTAGATCAGAGGAGTTCAACCAGAGGAAGAGGCAGTTTGATATGAACCCGCAGGAAGGGAATCCCTTGAACCCACAATCAAATTGAAAACTCACCCAAGAAAGCCAAAATCAAGTCAATGGATGGAGAATCTAGACCAGATGGAAACTCTTTTCAAGAACCTAGATTATATTAAAATCTAGACCCGTTGAAGAACCCGTCTCAAGAACCCAAATTACAAGAAGGAACGCCACAAAGGTTATGGTTTACCTTTGATAAGTTCAAAAGTTTAATTAAGAACAAGATGAGTAAAACTCAACTCACAATGAATAAATTCATCAAATTGCATAAACTAATTAAAATGAGGCTACAAAGAGTATTTAAACCAAAACCTAATTGAAATCATAGCCCAAAATAAATCCCTTTGTTCCAAAAATACCCCTGGATGAACAGTGCATCGCTACAATGATTCGGCTAGATGAATAGTGCCACGCTACAGTGATTCGGACGTGAATAGTGCTGCACTACAGTACATCTCTTCAAAACCCTAGTTCCTAAAATTGTAACTTTCCAAATAAGCCCTTGGCCACAATACAAAGTCTTCCCAAAACTCTAGTTCATAAGAAATAAGACATACAAGGGTCAAGGATCCTCAAGCCCACTTATTTTAAACTAATAAAATAAATACTTTGACAAATTGAAAGCTATGAATAACAATAGGCCCAAATAGTCTAAGTTATGTTTTCTACTGCTTGTATCAAATAAATCAAAATTGGATCTTCTTTATTCAAGCCCATCTTGAATGTTGGGCTCTTGCTAGACTCATACCAAGTGGATTGCACCAATCCTTACATTGCCTCCTTCATCTTCTTGGCTCTTAAGCTTGTAATTGACCCATCTGATTTGCAAACGATCATTAAGATTAGGCCCACCTTGGTTCCAATCAAAGTCCATCTTGGGGCCCATCATTCCCCCTCTCCTCAAAAGGATTCGACATCGAATCTCTACCTGGATCAAAGGGAAAAAGGTTAGTAACGTTGAAAATAGCAGAAACACTATACTTACTTGGAAGGTCCACTTGATATGCATTATCATTAATTTGTTCAAGAATTTGAAAAAGTCCATCCAAGCTACTCCTGTCATCAATATGTAGATACATTAAATCTAAAAGAGTAAATGGATTAAGTCTATAAATAATTTCAAAATGTGAAAACTTATTAGTATCATGAACACTCAAATTATATGTAAACTCAATGAATAGCAAACAATACTCCAACAAATGTTCATGAAAAAACATATCTAAAGTCTTCATTACATTAAAATGACCACTCCAACTATATGCAAACTCAATGAATGGCAAGCAATACACGCACAAACGTTCATGCAAGATGTTAATGAATGACAAATGATACTTCCAAAATGTTCATGCAACATGTCAATGAATGGCAAATCATACTCCCACAAACGTTCACGCAACATATTAATGAATGGCAAAGGATTTTTCCACAAAAGTTTATGCAATATGGCAATGAATGACAAATAATACTCCTACAAACGTTCATGCGACACGTCTAAAGTCTTCTTTTTACCAAAATGACCACTCTAATGATATGCAAACTCAATGAATGGCAAGCAATACTTCCACCCATGGTCACGCCACACATTTAAAATCATTTTCATACCAAAATGACCCAACAAACCACATCCATGCACTAGCATCTCACACATAAGATTAGTAGGCTCACAAATTTTATCACCTCGAAAGAAACACCAATGAAGTTTATAGAACTTACCATATGGTGCTTTTTCACATGTTCCATGCACACTAGTCAATCCATCATCATTAACATACAATTTCTTATCATATTCAAGTCTTAATAACTTTGTATCCAAAATGATGACAAAGACATACCTTATCGCTAAAACATCCACCACAAAATTTTCCTTACCTTGTGTGTACTTGATTACATAAAGAAATGTCTCAATGAATTGCACCACTTGGCATGCATTCCATTCAACTTACATTGTCCCTCCAAGTGCTTCAAGGACTCATGTTCTTCAAAGAGAGGACGAGTAGGGATTATAGCACCTGGCACAAAATCAATGTAATGTTCTATCTCCCTAATAGGCGGTAATCCAATAAACACGCCGTTAGCAATCATGGCCTCATATCCCTGCAACAAAGAAACAACACTAGGTAAAGAGTCGTTAAATTCATTAGTATAAAAGTCTGCCTTAGCACAAAAACTCACTTTTGTTTCTTTTTCCTCTCGTGGCTCATCTCTTTTTTCTTGACTCTCAGCCACCTCTCTATTTTCCTTCTCACTCTCTCATTCTCTTAATGTTTCAGCCTCATTCTCTTTTTTCCTCTCACTCTCTTTTTCCTTTTCACTCTCTTTCTTTCTGTCACTTTCTTTTTCTTTATCTTTTTCTGAACTCTCAATCTCACAATTATTTTTCAACTTATTCTATCTTTTTCTTGAGATTTCAAACTCACCCTCATCTTTCCCCTTAGGAGATTCGATCTTTCCATTTGTCACAGCTTGATCATTTTTGTCCCCCTTTGATTTCCAATGAGTGCTAGAAACCGAAGTATACCTTGCTGTACCCTTTCTCTTTAACTGTCTCTCCACCTTCATAGCCATGTACACCATGTCCTCTACCTCCACATAATGTTGCAACTCAACTACATTGGCTATTTCCCTATTCAACCCACCCAAAAATTTAGCTATTGTGGCCTCCCTATCCTCCACTACATTAGCTCGAATCATAGCCACCTCCATCTCCTTACTGTAATCCTCTACACTCCTAGACCATTGTGTAAAATTTTGTAGTTTTTGGTAGATGTCTCTATAGTAGTGACTAGGTACAAATCTTCACCTCATGATAGCTTTCAACTCTCTCCATGTTTCTACAGGCCTCTCAAGATTCCTCCTCCTATTGGTCACTAATTGGTCCCACCAAATAATCGCATAATTAGTGAACTCAATACCGCCAACTTCACTTTCTTCTCCTCAGAGCAATTATGACTATCAAATACCAACTCTATTCTTTTCTCCCACTCTAAATAAACTTCAGGGTCGGTTCTACCTTGAAAAGATGGTATTTTCATTTTGATGCTCCCAATGCTCCTATCTACTCCATCTTGACCCTTTGGGTTTCTCCTAAGTCCTCTTTCATGCCTAACACCTCTATGTCTACCCAATCCAACTTCAAATGTTAGGACTTCCTCATCCTCACCAAAATCTTCATTCTCATACCCATTCTCAATACTAGGCTCACGTCGCCTCCTATCTCTCATACTTTGCAGATTTCTAATCAGAGCTTCTCGTTGATCCACCATATCTCTCACTTCACCCAACACCAAGTTCAACCGTTCAAATTGTTATTACATGGCTTGCAATACAAAGGATAAGTTATCTTCCATTCCCTTTAGTGACTAGTCACTCCTATGAGACATCATAATGTGTTGCACAAAAAGAATGTTAGTTAAAAACCTCACACACTCCCTTACGTGTTTACACTCGAATAATGGCACTCCACTCGTGTTTCATTTTTAATTGGCTTTTTTACGATAATAGTCTCACACTCTCTTGCCTTTTACCTCAATAGTTTTCTTGCTCAAGTTCTTTAAAAACTAGTTGAACAAAATCAACACCATACAACCTTGTATTATTCTAACCAGTAATATAGATCCAAGAAACAAGAATAACAAACAATGAATGAATAAAATGACACGAGACTCAAGGAATTTATATGAGGGAAAGAGTAATGATAAAACAAGAAACTTACTAGAAAGATGTTTTCAGCCCCTTTGATGATAAAGCTCAATCAACTAATGTCTTTCTTTCTCTTTGTTGTAACTATATAGCAACATATGAGAATGCTACCATTTTCTTTTCTTTTTTTGAATTTTTTTCTTTTTTTTTTCAAATTTTTTGTTTTGTTTTGTTTTCCTTTCTTTTCCATTCTTTCTCTAATTCAATCACAAACAGCAATATTCAATTGAAAATCAAGCAATTGAATTCAAGCACACAAGAATTGACAATGAAATAGAAGAGAATCAATGGAACGGCACTCCAAGCAATTGACAAACTTAGAGATACAAGAAACCCTAGAATTTGGAAACCCTAGGAGATGCAAATTTCAGCCAAAACCAAAACCCTAAGAATTTTGGCAGCGTACTTTTTGTTTGTATATATATGTTTTTTTGGCAACTTTAGAACAGTGAAACCCTCGAATTAAATTTAAAAATGCAAGAATTAAAAGATAGAATCAAACCTGATTGGAAACCGAGCTCTGAATACCAAATTATATGAACCTGCAGGAAAGGAATCCCTAGAACCCATAATCAAATTGAAAACTCACCAAAGAAATCAAAAACTAAGTCAAAGGATGGAGAATCTAGATCCGATGAGAACTCTTTTCAAGAACCTAGATTATATTAAAATCTAAACCCGTTGAAGAACCCGCTCAAGAACCCAAATTACAAGAAGGAACACCATAAAGGTTGTGATTTACCTTTGATAAGTTTAAAAGTTCAATTAAGAACAAGAGGAGTAAAACTCAACTCACAATGAATAAATTCATCAAATTTCATAAACTAATTAAAATGAGGCTACAAAGAGTATTTAAACCAAAACCTAATTGAAACTCTAGCCCAAAATAAATCCCTTTGTTCCAAAAATACCCCTGGATGAATAGTGTATCGCTACAGTGATTCGGCCAGATGAATAATGCCGCAGCACAGTGATTCAGATGTGAATAGTGCCACACTACAGTACATCTCTTCAAAACCCTAGTTGCTAAAATTGTAACTTTCCAAATAAGTCCTTGGCCACAATACAAGGCCTTCGCAAAACTCTAGTTTATAAGAAATATGACATACATGGGTCAAGCATCCTCAAGCCCACTTATTCTAAACTAATAAAATAAATACTTTGACAAATTGAAAGCTATGAATAACAATAGGCCTAAATAGTCTAAGTCATGTTTTCCACTGCTTGTATCAAATAAATCAAAATTATATCTTCTTCATTCAAGCCCATCTTGAATTTTGGGCTCTTGCTAGACTCATACAAAGTGGATTGCACCAATCCTTGCATCGCCTCCTTCATCTTCTTGGCTCTTGAGCTTGTAATTGACTCATCTGACTCGCAAACGATCTTTAAGATTAAGCCTACCTTGATTCCAATCAAAGTTCATCTTGGGGCCCATCATAATTTCAGTCTTCAAACTAAAGCCGAGGCAAGAAGGCGATTTAGACAAATAGACCTCCTCAACGCAACATGGAAGCGCCTCGTTTCGCACGTTGAAATTACGACAAACTTCATTCCAAGAGATGTTTAATGGGGACCGATACTTGCTTCAAGTGTGGTAAAACATGTCACATTGCAAGGGAATGTCCCATGATAGCTGTTTCTCTTGCTCAAGTGGCTAATCCTGGACAGAAGAAGTTGGCTCTGGCTCGAGTCTTTGCTCTTACAATGGATAATGCTGATACGTCCAAAGATGTGGTGATAGGTATCCTTCCCTTGTTTTCACATCGTGCATTAGTACTATTTGATTTTGGTGTTACACACTCTTTTATTTCTCATACTTATGCTTGTTTGAGTGAGAAAACACCCAAAACCCTAAAGTGTATGATGTTTGTTTCTACACCGCTCGAAGAATGTGTAAATTGTCGATCTGCGCTTAAGAATTGCATGTTTGATACAAAGAATTTGATTTTATACTAGGTATGGATTGGTTGTCACGATATTATACTTGAGTGGAGTGTTTTAAGAAAGAAGTAGCCTTTAGACCTCCAGGCGAAGCAAACTTTCATTTCAATGCAGTACACCAAAAATGATTTTTGGCTATGAAGGCTACCACAACGTTAAAGAAGGGTTGTATGGGTTTTCTAGCTAGTTTTGTGATGCCACAACCAAATGAGCCAAAGTTGCAAGACATCACAATGGTGAAGGGGTTCCCAGATGTTTTTTCGGATGATCTACCTGGCTTACCTACAGATAGAGAAATTGAATTTTCTATAAATCGCATTCCAGGAACGGTGCCTATCTCTAAAGAAGCATACCAGATGGCACCTGTAGAACTCAAGGAACTTAAAAATCAGCTGGAAGAATTATTAGAGAAGAGTTTTATTCGCCCAAGTGTATCACCTTGGGGTGCACCAATTCTCTTTGTAAAGAAGAAGGATGAATCGTTGCGACTTTGCATTGATTATCGAGAACTAAATAGGGTGACCATTAAGAGTAAGTATCCCTTGCCGCGGATTGATGATTTGTTCAATCAACTATAGGAAGCTCAGGTGTTCTCCAAAATCAATCTTCGCTCGGGGTACCATCAGCTTAAGATCAAAGCAGAGGATGTTCCAAATACTACTTTTAGAACGAGGTATGGGCACTATGAATTTCTAGTAATGTCATTCGGATTGACTAACGCTCCAGCGGCTTTCATGAACTTGATGAACTGCGGATTCCAAGAATACATTGATAAATTCGTGATTCTATTTATTGACGATATCATCATTTATTCAAGAAGCCCAGAAGAACATGCGAAGCATTTGGAAGTCTTCTCACAGATTTTGAGAGAGAAGAGGTTTACGCCAAACTGAAGAAGTGTGAGTTTTGGTTACATGAAATTATTTTTCTTGGGCACCTAGTGTCGAAAGATGGGATCTCTATGGACCCTGCAAAAGTCAAGGCCATAGTGGAATGGCCTAGACCCAAGACTGTTCAAGAAATCAAAGGTTTCCTTGGACTTGCGAGGTATTACAAGAGACTTGTTGAGGGATTCTCTAGCATTACAGTTCCTATGACTAAGTTGACTGAGAAGAATGAGAAATTTATGTGGATAGCAAAATACAAAGAGAGTTTCCAATAGCTGAAGAAGAGGCTCTTGACAGCACCTGTTCTTACTGTACCTATAAGTACTAGTGGATGTTTAAAGAATGCTATAAAATGATGTTTAAATGATGATGTTTATGCTTATTCTCTTAATTGGTGTTTATGAAATGAAATAGACTAATGAATGAAAAGAAATGAAAAGAAAATAACTGAAATGAAAGGAAATGAAATGAATGAATGTTTTAATGTATGAAAATACTTAACAGCCATGACTTAATGAATGAATGATGGTACTAATGGACTAGACAGATTGCAAAACTGGGTAAGTAATACTGGTAGTGCACCCAGTGTTATCATCTGACTGAAAGGGATTTCCAACCTGTGGCCACAGGAAAAATCTATGTGAAGCCTAAGATTGATTTGGAAGTGGGTTTTTCTCTCTTTTAGAGTGTGTGTGTGTGTGTAGGAAATGGGCCCAGTCCATGTAGAAGCCCAAACTAGGACCTAAAACCCAACCCCTTACCCCATACGGCGTCGTTTTGCCTAAAGGGTTAAAACCCTAAGTTTTTTCTTTCCTTTCATTCTTCCTCTTTTTCTTTCCTTCCTCCTTCCCTTCCAAGTCGTGGCCTTTTACCCCACTTCATTGACAACATCGCGTCGCCACAACATCAAGCTCGTCATTGCTAGTAGTCCATCGATATCTATGTTCTTCAGTCCTGTTGTTTTTTCTTCTCCCTTTCTCTCAGCCATCTTCCCTCTCCACCATAGCCGTGCCCCTCACCACTGTCATTGGCGATGTCTCAATCAACCACCTGTAAGGCTTCGTCCCTCTCTCTCTATGTCACCTAGCTTTTGCTCGATTCCCTATCGTGATGTTGCTCTAGTAGCCTCCTCGTTGCTGCCTTCATCACTGTGATGCGCCGCTTCTCATCACCGATGGACCTCAAGCCCCAGCAGATGCCTCCATCTCGACTATGCCTTTCTTCCTATAGATCTCTCTCTCTCTTTCCCTTTGTCTCACCCTTTCTCCCTCAGTTAAGGCACCACTGCCTTGAATTGCCACCCTCCGTCGCTTAACAAAGGTCGTTTGAGCACCCCCACTCGCTCTAGTTCCCACTAGGCCCTTCCCCTCTCAAATCTGCCCAAAACCCATGCCTAGAGCCCTTTATCTCTCTCTCATGGTTGCGATGCTTCCAACCACCTTTAACTGCCGCAAGTTCCCCCTTCCCCACCCTCTGCTTTCAGAAGGATCGCCACCCACTACTTTCCCAATTGTAGATTCTTACGTTTTGCCCGGATCAGCCACTATTTTCACCTTGCTCCGCTGCCTACCACCACCCTCCACCGCGTGAGTACTCTCCACCTTCCTTTTCGTCAATCTGATCGCCCTTAAGTTTTTCCCCAGCTATGGGTCCCCACTAATCTGCCCAAATTTGCCTTCATCTCAGTGCGCCACTGCTGCCGCCACTTAACGTACACAAACACTCGCAAGATCTTATAGACGGTGCGCTCGATCATTAAGAAAATTTTCGTCTCACATTTTTAGTTAAACTCTAGACTAACCTTTAGAATACTTACATTCGAAAACTGTGTTTAATTGCGTTTTGGTTGTGATTGGTTAAGTGGCCGAGGGTCTATGGAGTATTGGGATAATAACTGTCGTTGGTGATGAACTATTGGCTAAGAGCAAGGTGACGTGTTGGGAATCGCATGTAATTGTGATTTATGAATATGTGAACCTGTGTGTTGTTTGGCCATTGGTTGATGTATTATTGTCATGTCATCCAATATCTACTTGTTCATGCATCTGCATTATTATTATTGTTAATTCTATTGATCATATTAATTATGCTCTGATCTATGTATGTGCTGTAATTAATCTATTAATTGTGCTATGTTCTCGAGTTGTGCTATGAAATTGGAAAACTATGTTTTTAGTGTCATTTATTAAAAACATGTTTTGTGGGTGGGTGCATATAATGACCCCAAGCCTAGATGGGGCAATATCTCAGTAGAGCTCCTCTAGTTACTCGAGAACATGTAAAACTGAGTGACGTCTCCTGGGTTGTCGCTAGGCAACAATGGGCATAGACGAAATGATAACACTCTCATGCCGACTTCGTGGCCTCTCTGCTTGCGGAGGCTAGAGGATGCCTAGTCATGTACATATCGGGCGCGGAGCTGGGCATCGCTCGTTACGAAGTCCCATGCATGGTCATTACCCGTAGTGTGGCAAAGGGAGTTAGGGTGTACGGATGGTCCATAAGGGAGACCATAGTGCATGCGTAATTAAGTGGATGCTTCAAAAACAGAAATGTGGATTTATGGTGTGAGTGGCAGTCTCAGTAAATTGCTGAGAATGATATTGGTTTCGTGCACTGTTAAAAGATCTCATTTTCAAATGCTGTGATATGTCTACTTTTTCTGTGTTTCTATTTTTGGTTATCATTCTATTGGCTTTACTTGCTGAGATTGCGAAATCTCATTGTGGTGTTCCCACCTGTAGTTTCGCCTGAAGAGTGAAGACTTGGGTACCTTTTCCTTTACGTAGCATTGTTTGGTGTTTTCCTTTTAATTAGTCGGATGACTGTATAAATTTTATGTTAAGGATTGGGAGGCTAGTGGCTTATGGATTATTTTGTTGGAGTAAATTGAATTTTCTGGTATTGTTAAAATTAATTGATTGCCCTTTTTTTTTCGCTGCACTGTACACATTTATCGAGCATGCAAGCACACACCGTGTTTTCCTGTTATGCGAGGGTGTTTGACCCAAGTGGCCAACATCCCGGCATCATGACTCCTGCCTGAGCCCAAGTGGGGGTCGAGGGCTCCACAATCTAGGTCCAAAAGACCACTAACTCCAACACAAAGGGTGTAACAGTATGTACCGGCCATAGAAAAAGTTAAAAGAGTAGATGAATGTATGAATGATATAGTTTCTTTAAGAATGAACTTACAAGCGTGGGAAATGTTTTATGAAAAATGAAAACCTTTTAAAGAAAAAATCTCACCTTGCAATGTTTTCAAATAAAATGAATGTTTTATGTAAAATATGTAGATGAATGTCAAATGCATGAATGAAAACCTATGTTAGTATATTTTTATAGTATGAAGTAATGTTTACTGAGTATTTGACTCATTTTATTTTTATGTATGTCCCTCCCCCTCTCAAGAACAAAATAAGTAAGAAGCATTAGGATAGCCATGACCCAAAGAAAGAGTGACAGAAGCCTATACACGTTTTATGTATTGTATGGAAATATATTTTTTTGTAAAAGGACTTTTAATTTAATTTAATAATTTCGCTATAAACTCTCTCTTAATATACAAAACATGTTTTAATTTTAAAATATAAAATCTTTTATATCATGGGAAGGAAAGGAAAATAAAAGTTTTAAAATGATCAATAATTCTCATCTCCTTTTCTTAAATTATTTTCTAAAGTCTCACCACAAGGACGTGCATTACATTAAAGCCTATGGTTTTAATGTAGTTTTCATAACTTTATAATGAATCCGATAAACTACAATTAAAGGATGTGATCCTTTCATCATATGATAACCACTAGTTTTAATATTTAATAATAAAGTATGTAGAATATTAATATCATATAATGAAAGAGAATAACATTTAAAATAAATCAGACCTTGGTGCAAATTTGATTCTACCATACCAAGTAATGAGTCATGAAACTTATAATGATGTCCATCTCTTAAGAAAAGTAATACAGAGTCATTGAATCTGTTTATTGTAAGTGGTTTAACAGCCAATTGTACAAATCCAATATACATGAATGAATATTTTTGCTCAATATGTTGTTTAGTATTGATTCATAATTATTATTTAAACTCATAATTTTGTCCATAGCTTTAATTGAATAGTTTGTAATGAATGACAATTTAGAAGAAAAAGTAGATTGTTTATAATTGATCTCTTGGGACATGCGAAATTTTTTCAATCCTGTAAATTTCTTTCTATATCTAGTACATTATAATCTTCCTGATAAATATAATTTGGTTCTATAGATATACTAACAGAAGACCTAGTTGAATCTAATCTAGATAAGAAATTCATTGATTCAAAAATTGAACATTAATCCAATCTTAAAGAGACTAGATAGATTAAGATCTTGAATCAACAACATCAGGACGACCCTTAAAGCTTCCTAGCATCCACGGGCTGACCATCGGATTTTTCTAAGCTTACCAACACAAGACTCTTTAACATAATCCATCATCCTTTCGATTGTATATTTTTGCTAATATTCTGTCTCTATGGATTTCTTTTTATCTTTTTTGTAAGGCTAGAATACTCAAATGACTCTGAATACTCTTATGTTCATCTTTTAATTCTTTAAGCCAATCTTTCAATTCATTAATAGCAGCTTTTATGCTCAAATAGATATGATACCTGGCATATAGAGTAGCTGGATCTTTCAACATTAATTCATTCAAGATTTTGTATTCTCTAATTTTATCAATAGCTCTAAATTATATTTATTATTATATTATAAGTCATATTTCTTAATTCAACAAGATAAGGGTAACCAATTCTAGGAAATAATATTCCATATAGATAGTAAAAACAGAAATAATAAGGCAATATAAAACAATATACTAATATACTAATGGCCAATAAATGACTCTGATACCAATATTCTTAAGAAAAGCCTAGTCGTACTAAGAATACCCACCGACAGTGGGTACAAATGTTTAAAGGATTTAAAAACAATGTTTGAAAAAATGAAGCAAAAATTAAAAAAAAAAATACATATTTCGGTGAGGATTCCTTTTTTTGATAAAAGCGGATCATCACCTTTCATTAATGTAGGACATACAAATATGACTTGAAAATAAGTCAATTACAATCGTTAATAGCTTCTCAGTACACAAACGTGTCTGACATGGTCTAGTCCAGACGGCAAATCTCTAAAGACCTAAGTCTTAGAGAAATACCACCTCTGTACACGACAGAGGTTACAAATCCCCCATATCCCGACTAAGCAGGATAGGGTTCACCAAACCCCACCATCCGACAACGCGGAGGGAGAACATCTTTTTTAGATTTTTATTAACCTAAAAACAAACATTACACAAAGAAAATACAAACATAAAGGATTATAAAGAGCACTGTAGTGGCACGTGCACTACACAGCAACAGACTGCATAAACAGTACACAAAAGGGGCTGCTGTGGCGCGTTCAGCCCACACGCCCAACTGGACGGAAAACCGGCAACGATCTTGGAAGCATATTTCTCGTAGACTCTAGAAACGCTACGCGTGGTGACGTCGGAGGGCTCCCCGGTGACGTGTGACTGCCACGCGCCCGAGGACTTATGGAACTTGGACCCACGCGTGCGGGCCACTCGTCGCTCCATTTGACACCGCGTTCGGTGGACTTGAAGATTGGCGGCTGGGCAACACCATGGTGTGGCGCGTTCTGGCATGTGCTCTCCAGGAAGTCCTAGATCGACGATTCTCCCTAAAAAACTAGAAAAAACACAAAAACAATGAAGAGAAGGAGGGAGGGAGGAGGGAGGAGGGAGGGGGAAGGGAGCCAAAACTCCCACCTCCTCTAGCTGGAGTCGAAACAGAGTTTTCTAGAGAGAGACGGTCTAGGTTTGGGTTTCTAGTGAGAGAGCCTCTCTAGAATACGGGGTCTTCGGTGAGGATTCCTAAGTGGACGCAGTGGTCCCCATATTCTCACCCATGAATTGCATCTAAAGATAATTGGCAGTAAGACCAACCATTTAAAAAGATGTAAAGAAATAAATAGACATACTTGATTTTATTGAAATCATACATACGAATAAGATTAATTCACAAGGTTAGGAGCGGAAGGCATGAAGGTAGAAGATTACAAGGAAATGATGTGTTTTCGGAATGATGGAGAATGGAAGAGTATAAGATGATATTTTTCCAAATGCCCTCCTTCGATTACAAATTCTGCTTTTATAGACAACTAAGTAGTAACTGTTGTGCTAAAAAATATCTGCAAGTGCACAGAATTATAACAAGTAGTAAAGTATTTTAAAGAAAACAGATATCGAACCCATAGGGAATAATAATGTTATTGAGTATTGAAACTTACTAAATTAATTACTATTTGAAAAATCAAAATTTGAATAATAGATTATCTAAATTAAACTGAAGAAAATAACATTAAAATTAAGATTTTAAAGATAATAAGAATAGATCTAGACCTTTTGATTTCACCTAGCAAATCCCATACAATTTATTCTTCCTTATTACATAATTTCAATTATCTCGAGTTGATGATAAAAATTCCTTAACTATTCAATATTTTCTCTTGAACAATACAAAAAATATCTCCAACTAATAACTCCATATCTTTATGTGAATTTAACTAATTAGAAACTCATTAAATTCTTTGGATTTTTCTTGAAAATTACAGTAATCACGATAAACTATCACTACTTTTGCTCAACTAATGGTGTTTAATTTTAGAGCTTTAATCATAAATCGCCTCTCGGTCTCATTGCGATTCAATCGATCAAGCAATAATTAGTTAGAAAATTGCAAGCATTAAGAATAAGGAATGAAGACTCAATCATGGAAATATTGAAAATACAATAACTTGGAATATAAATTGTGTGTTCAATGCTAGACTACATCAAAGCTCTAGAAAATAAAATTAGTTCAAATGAAATTGAAAACAAAAAGAATAAAACTAGTGTTCTTCGTTGGAGTCAGTTAATGAAGCATGCGGCTCTCGCCTTTACTTCCCTAGATCTGCCTCCTTGAAATAAACTCAAGTAATAAACTCTGGAATATTTTTACTCTAAAACTCAAACTCTCTAAAACTCAGACTCAGACCCCTTATTCATCCCACAAGCCGAGATTAAATATATGTCAAAACTTCAAATGCGAAAACAAGAAGAATTCAACTACAATATAGCCTAAAAATCTGGAAAATAGTTTCTAAAGATAAATGATAACATAAAAGAAATTATTCTAAGAATAACGAAATTATCTAAAATGGAAGATTCAGTGATATGCCACTTGAATTGCAGAGCTCGGGAGGATTTAGTAGTCATCAGATTGATTGCGAAACTCAGAAAGTCACACCGAGTAGATGCCGTGTACGTTGAATATAATTGGTCTCCTCGCCTACCGAGAGGAAAGACTCATGACCAGGATGACAAGCTCCTCTCGCCAACCTACTGAGCGATAAAGCTGCTCGCCTTTACTAGCTATTACCCACAATGTTGTTTAGGTTGGTCTTTTAAGTTGGTCGTTTAGACTAGTCGTCCAATCTAACCGTCCAGAACCTTGTCCCAAGTCTTTGCGCTTAGGAGGTAAAATATCTCGCTTATCGCCTAACTCTTGTCACCAATTCTTGTCACCATTGAGTCACCTCACCTAAATCTCCTTGGCTCTCTTCAGATATCATTGCTTCTCGTCGGTTTGGCTTCATAGTCTCTTCTTTTGTACCAAACTGCTCTCCTTTTGCACTAAATCTTCTCATTTCTTCAAATCCAAGAAAATAAAGAAAAATGTATAGAAATAAAATAAAATCAATAGAATTAAAAGAAAACTGACACTTTTCATAAATAAAAGAGTAGTAAAAATCTCATAAAAATCACACTTATCAGTAACTTCATACAATAATGTGATAATGGATGCTCAAAAGTTATTTGACTTCATGCGTTAGTGAAGATAATGCTAGAGCCTTTTGTCCAAGTGGGTGAAAAAGTAAAAGTTGATATTGTCAGTAAGAATTCTTTCTTTTGCCGAAAGTAATTTGTCCTAGTGCCTTATCTTGTCCTAGAGCGTTAGCTGAAATAATCTTTTGCAGGGTTTGGATAATCTTTACATTGCCTTTATGACATGATCCAAGGATCATAATTTGAGAGGTCTAAATCAAATGGATCTTGAGAATCTTGAATTAATTGTGTAGGTTGAAAACAGGAGGTATGTGAAGGAGAAGCCTGCTGTACTAGGGATAATTTGACCTATTGTTATGGAGAGGTTTGTTGTATTAGAGATAATCTGGCACGAGACTGACCCAGTGATGTGTCTTCCTCATCGTCACTATCTGAGATATGTGACATGACTTCAGATTTCTTTAACTCCTTACTAATTATTGAAGCTAATTGTGCTTGGAATCTGTTTCGTTGAACCAATACTTCAAGAGCTTTAGTAATTTGGAAAAATATTTTCACAATAAAGTCATAATTGTACATTTTCCACCTTTTGATGGAGACTTAGCGAGCCAAGAACTTAATATTGTTGGAAGAAGACTACAGGCTTACAACGTGTTCCCACTTCATAATCTAATTTAACTTTGTTTTGAAAAAGAATAAGAGAAGTGAAGAGCAATGTTTTAATGTGAAAGGATAATCTTCTTGGGATGAGAAAATCTTAACGCTTTCCAAGAGTGGAACAGGAAGAATAGGAAGTTCAAGTCCATAATATTCCCACCACAGTAGAAACCATAGTAAGAATATTTTAATTTCTTGTAATTTATCAAAATGAAGGAACTAGGAATCATGCAATTTTTTTTTTTTTTGTTTGTAAAAACTTTATGTCCATGCCTATTGATAATCATAGTAATTGAAATATGGAGGATTGAGAAAATCTTTTTAATAAATAAGGACTCTTATCCCCATTGTTCTAGGTTAATAACTTGTTTAATGGTAACTCTATGAAGGTCAGTAATGGGGGGTGCAGGAGGAGAAGGCTGAGGCTGTAAACTACAACGAATTTCATAGATAATTGAATCTATGTCCACCAATATGAATTAATAAAAATGTTGGTTTTCTTGATATCTTGCTGGATATAATGTCAGTCTGGCATAAGAAAAGCATCTAATAATGATGGGGTTCATTTAAATGTTGGATTTCATATTCAATCGAGAAACCTAGATGCCAATGAGGTTTAATAATGATGGAAGATATAGAAGGTTGTGAAATGAGTGAGGGACTAATAATTTGAGAAGAAGTCGAGGAGCAGGAAGAGACAACTTTGAATAAGTGGGTAATTTTGAAGAAGATAATGGTGAGAATTGGTTGTAGGATGCCCTGATTGATGAAGTTAATATCCCCAACATTGTGTACGATTTTGGAGTTGCATAAGGATATGGTCAAGGATAAGGAGAGGATGGTGGCCTGGCGTAAGCAGGTTTGGGTTTTACTCTAGATTTGGAAATAACATAATTTTCCCTGTCAGAATTCTCGGGAAAAATTAGGAAGGAAATTAGAATCTCCTTTAATATGTTCAATATCAAAATAAAATAAAAAATACTTAATATACATTTTCATCTAGCAAATATTTTTTTTGCAACCAAGTTTTTTACATCTTTAATGAGAACTTTCTTGCTGATTTACAATCAATTCTAAGTAAAAATCTTTGATTTAATAAATCATCTTGAAACTTTGAAATATATAATACAATAGCTAAAATTTCTTTCTTTATAGTGCTATAATTATTTTGAGGAAGATTCCAATATCTTGAATGACAGCGAATAATTTGTTCAGGGTTAGATGATAGTCATTGCTTTAATATCCCTCCATAACTGAGATCAAAAGCATCTATTTCCACAATGAAAAGTATATGGAGAAAGAAGTCACAAACATGGTAATTGTTTAACATGAGACTTAATTTATTTTCTAATATAATCATAATTGTACTTTTCCCACCATTTGATAGAGACTTAACAGGCCAAGAACTTAATATTGTTGGAAGAAGGATGCAAACTTACAACGTATTTTCACTTTATAATCCAATTTAGCTTTGTTTTGAGAAAGAATAAAAGAAGAGAAGGGCAATGTTTTAATATGGGAGAATAATCTTCTTGGAATGATAAAATCTTAAAATTTTCCTAGAGTGGAACAGGAAGAATAGAAAATTCAGGTCCATAATATTCCTACCATAGTAGAAACCATTGTGTGAGTGTTTTAATTTCCTATATTTATCAAAATGAAGAAACTAGGAATGAGGCAAATTTTTGTTTTGTTTGTAAAAGGTTTTTGTCCATGCCTGTTGATAATCATAGTAATTGAAATATGGAGGGTCATAAAGTTGAGAAAATATTTTCAATAAATAAGGACTCTTAAGGTTAATAACTTGTTTAATGGTAATTTTATCAAAGACAATAATGGAGGGTTCATGAGAAGAAGGCCGAGGCTATAAACTGCAAGGAATTTCAAAGATGATAATTGAGTCTGTGTCCACCAGTATGAATTCGTAAAAATATTGTGCTTTCTTAGTATCATGTAGGATATAATTCTAGCCTGGCAAAAGAAATCCACTTGGTGATACATTTTTCTACTATTTTTACAAACATTAGCAACCATAATTATTTCTTGAAAACGATTTAATATTTCATATTCAGATAATCCCGTGATATTTCATTCATATAGTACATCTCGTGAGATAATAGATATAAAGAAATTAATAGACATACTTGATTTTATTGAAATCATACTTACATATAAGATTAATTCACAAGGTTAGGAGTGGCAGACATGAAGGTAGAAGATTTCAAGGAAAGTTTGTGTTTTCGGAATGATGGAGAAGGGAAGAGCATAAGATGATATTTTTCCGAATACTCTCATTTTATTACAAACTCTACTTTTATAGACACCTAAATAGTAACTTTATACAATAATGTGATAATGGACGCTCAAAAGTCCTATGTCTTCATGCATCGAAGATAATGTTAGAGCCTTTTGTCCAAGTGAGAGAAATAGTAAAAGTTGTGCAGTCAGTAATAACTAGATATTATATAACTTGCAATAATATAAGCTAGATTATAAATAATCTAACAACATATAATTAAAGAAAATACAACGAACATGTAATATATATAAAACTTATATCATAATCTTTAGAACGTGTTCAAACAAGCTAAATCAAGCCCACATGGACTTTTATTATGTGCTTAAATTGAGTTGAGTTAAAATTATATGAGTTTTTTGAGTTTAATACCCAAACCAATATTAGCATTCACAAATAGTTCATTTAATAAAAGCGATTATTGCTATTCTAAGCCTTTTATACCACACATTGTTTACGTTGTATAATTTGATTTGATTTGTAAATTAATCTTAGTATTTAAGTAATGTGGATGATACGTTTTATACACCGATTCAAAAATAAAATAACTCATTAAAAAAAGCAAACTTCAATTAAATATATATGAGCTTAGCTTGAATATTGAACAAATTACAAAACATCATAATTTTACGAATCTTCAGATCTCTCCCCCTCCCAGGAACTCGCAATTTCGTACTTATATTTGAGTCTTCTCTCTCCATTCTCTTTAGAAAGGTTGAGGTGAAGTTAGTGGGACTACCTAGACTCTAACATAATTGAGGTAGACATGAGGCAAAGTTGGTTTTCTGAGCGAGCAGCTACATGTCCAACAGAATCAGAAGGTTGAAAATACAGTGGAGAAGGATGAATGAGTTAGAAAAAAAAAAGGTAGAAATTTTGTTTAACAAAGGAGAAGGCTCTAAGCATAGAGCTTGGTGACGATTTATTAAAAGAATTGAGTTACAAAGGGGAGTGAAACTTGCTAGGGAAGGTTTGTGTTGAAAGGAGTATCAGTCAAGAAGTGATTGAATCTACAATGGCTAAAGTGTGGAGGATAATCAAGAGAGCAAATTTTTTGGAAGTCAGAACAAATACTTTCGTTGTTACATTTGCTAATCAAGCT